>JAFEMH010005873.1:90000-145732 GCA_022495995.1 Adenophora triphylla var. japonica | reverse complement strand
CTAAATCCCTTAAAGTCCACAATATTTCCCTCAAATCCAGGAAGAAATGATGACTTCCTAACGGGAGTTGAGTCGTACGGACCCTCTTTTGCATGCAAGATGGTCCGTCACGGACCTTATTGCCCATGGGGGACATCATCATTCCGAATATTCTCCATCATTTGCGAGATTCCCTCAAATCGAGGAAATCCAAAATTCTGGATAACCAAGAAGGTCCGTACGGACCTCTTTTTACTTTCAGAAATTTTTACTATAAATAAAGGGCTCCCCCTCCTCCATTTTCACACACCTCCCACTTCTCTCTTCCTCCCTAAGCCCCTTACGGCTCCCCGCCCACACTCGACCTTTCGAGGACATTCAGGCCCGCTTCGGATCCTTCAGAGGCCTTCCGAGCCCCTCGTAGGGTGCTCCAAGAAGCCCCTCTCAGCGCTCAGGAGGCGGCTCCCGCGCTGCCCCAGAGGCACTCTCGAGGTACTCACAGGGAGGCCCCTCGTGGTACTCAGAGGCCTTGCACTGGTCTTTCCACGGTGTCCAGGCTCTTTCCAGGAGTCAAGCCGAGCGATCCCCGAACAGTCTTGTAGAAACTGTTGCGCCAGGAAGTGACTCCAACCAACGGATTCCAACTGTGGCCTTGCGCCGAACCTGCGCCGAGCCCGATCCCAGACGATCCCCACGCACGCCGAACCTGCATGCCCAAGCGCGTACCCTGACAACGGTTTCAACTCACTTGCTTGAAACTCTGTCACGCGGACAAACGGCATCTCCCAGAAGCAATCGATCCGTGCCAGGAGCAGTTACTGCCGAGCCTCAAAGCACTATTCCCCTGTGGAAGACAGAGACACGAACCAACATTGGTAAGGCTTCCTTCCTATTCTATTTCAATACATTTCAATACAATGTAGACATCCACGATCTGACGGCATGCATTTTTAAAAAGCACACACACACACACGCCTGACTTTTTAAAGGATATAGTAGGGGTATCCAGAAGGCTAGGTTTTGCGAGGCTACTCGGGTGAGCTCTAATATTCTAATATTCTCTTCCCGGGAGGTCATCGACCTCCGAACTCAAAATCCTCATCACACACCAAAAACTTAGGTATTTAAAAATTTATCTTTAAGCGATGCCCTTTTCAATGTTTTGGAGGGCTTAATAAAAACGGGCGTGGCGACTCACACACACAAAATACGAAAGCAAAACGGCGAGACACCTCCAACCACGCAGCAACGCTAAAACGGAATAAGCCCCGAGATCTTGGGCGCGATTGTCGCTTGCACTCTCCAGGATCACGGGCGACTTCCCGAGCAGACGTGCAGGAATTGCCTTGAGATCACGGGGCCGGCCTTGGCCCGATCCGGGTAATTTCGGTTGAAAACGGCACTCTGCTTTGGGGACATTTTGTTTTAAAAACTTTTAAACAAAACAAAAGATTTTTAAAGAAAGCGATGATGAGGGTCAAACTTTCATTTTACCCCTTCCTTTAAGCTTGTTGTGTGTGTGTGTGCACGATGCTTCGTTTTTATTTTACAAAAAAAATAAAAATACAAAAAAATGCATCAATATACATACGTGCATACATTTAAAATTCTTCAAAAACTTCTATTTTACTCGGAAAAAGAATTTTAGAGACCGCAGCTACGCGCCTTCTTTGCCTCGGTTACACCGCACTCTACTCACCTGCTGCTTTGCCTCGGTTACACCGCACACTACGCGCATACTTCTTTGCCTCGGATACGGCCAGCTACAACCCTTAACCCGGAGTGGTCTCGGTTGCGATCCGTTTGGTCTTCCTAGGCCTCTTGGCGCGCACGGGATCATTCCAAACATCCCATCCTAGCCAAGCGTCAACCACACGTTTGAGTCTTGAGTCACTCTGTCCGGACTCGGTTGGTTTTACCCGGTCAGGTGTCATACGGCCTGGATACATATACCATGCGGCCATTTTACGAGTCAAGGCTCGGAACTCAAGATCCCTTGCGCAAGCAAAGCGATGAAAAGGTCATGCTAAAATCTTGACACGATCTTGATTTCGAAGCTACACCCGAACGATGTTCCGTCCAGGATATACATCCATGCTCACATGACACCATGTCATCACGCCTTTGATCGTCGGCCATGACTGATATGACCCAGGCCAACGCCTAACGTCCACGGATCCCTTGCGCAAGCAAGGCAAGAGAAGGTCATGCCGAACTCTTGACACGATCTTGACTCGGTGGCCGGCTCGGTTCACTATTCACATGGCTAACGCATCAAAGCGAACATGACGAGGCTCGGTCCTTAGGTTCGATTTTCTTTTAGGCCGGTGGAAACCGCTTGCACTATAGGACCCTCGCACAGGCTGTCCACCTGGGATGTCGAAATACGGGTGCAAAACGAGGGGCTTATAGCCGCACGAGATGGTCTCCGGCGACCCCGGGATCTAGCATAGTTGCGAAAAGAAGAGCAATCTTTTCCAGCCTACCTAGGATTACGAAAACATGTTTTAAGTAAATTAAAACAACAAAAAAAAAATCAGAAAATAAAAGAAGCGGAAACCGCATGCCACGTGAGCTTTCCCCCTTTTATCCCGTTAGGCCATTCCTGTGTCTAAACCTTGCCCGTCACCCCCTCCAGCTAACAGAGAGTGGTCGAGAGTGCAGGGAACCCGTCTCCCAGTGTCAAAACGACAAGGTCCTACCTTCTTCCCGGCTATGTCACCGGGGACGGTCCGTCAATTCCCATGGCCAAGTCGGTGGATAACAACGATGAGAACGGGACCTTACCCCAAGAAATTTCCCAACACTTGGAAGAAGTTTGGCGAGGTCCTCATGGCTATTGAGAAAGCGTCAAGGTGAGCAACAAGGCTTGGATCGAAGGTGCCATGCACCACTTCGGAACCTTAGCCGCTGACTACACAGGGCTTCCCAAGCCATGGCCTGCTCCTCTACGGCCTCTAACGTCTCTCATTGTCTCCCGAGAAGTCAACTGTTACCCTCGTACGAGGCCATGCGGTTATGACGTAAGGCCACGAGACCTTCCGAGAGGAAAGCACGCCCATCCGGCCTCACGAGGTCCGGTACCACCGCCGAACAACGAACACATCTGGTGGGACGTGCGATTGCGGTGCTTGTGGAAATGGAATTCCGGGATGCAATGAACGAGGGCCGTCCTCGACGAAAGAAGAAGCTATCTTCTCAACAAAAGCGAAAAAGAGGTATGAATCTGGTGATCCACGGTCGGAACCCTTGGAGAACCCTCGGGAAAGTTTGACTACTATGTCATCTACTCCGGCAAATCTCCCGGCCTAGTTACGCACGGGGCCACGGCAATGTTTGCTCCATGATCGAGTGGGGCGAGCTTCGCACCGCCACCGAAGGCGAAGGTCCGGATAATCCAACCCCTGTCTTGGGAAGATCTCAAAGCCGCTATTGATGCTTCGGTAAAAGCCATGACGGTGAACGAATTGAAATGCGCGGTCGGCCTTACGCCAATCGGGCTCCTCCCCGCTCCCGAAGCGGGAGAGACAAGCAAAACCGTAAGTCAGGTGAATGTTCGACACGTTCCGGTCAAATCCCAGTGAATCCTCCACGGACGAGACAAAAGGCCAGACCATACACAGGCCACGCGGTGAAAAGGGGCCCTACGCCAAAGAAGTGAAACCTTGGACCCGAAGGTTGAAGATCTGTCTTGACACGGCTCAAGCGCGCTCGGTAACATCTCACTCTGGTCCTTACTCACTTCATCTTACCCGCACAAGCTCAAGTTGGAAGAAAGCTGGCCGGACCATGGTTCCCATCACGGTGACACGATGAAGCGGTTCGGATGATTGGCAACGTCAATTACGGCAATATCATCACCTTGAGCTCGATCTTCCAAAATTTGGGGAGCGACCACAACGAGCCTCTCTACATATGATTGGCGGACGAGCGCCGTCTCCCTCGGGTGTTGGTAGATGGGGGATCATCCATGAACGTCCTTCCGGCCAAAATGATGGATTTGCTAGGGATCAAAGCAGGCGATCTAAAACCCTCGGCTACGGGCAATCGAGGCATACGACTCGACATCCCGCCCGAGTCTTGGGAATAGCCACCTTGAACCTTTGGTTTGGAAAACAAATGGTCACAAACGGACTTCCAAGTCATCGACATCCCGATCACCTTCTTGCCATTTTGGGACGCCCTTGGCTACATCGGATCAATGGGGTGGCATCCACTCTCCATCGGTGCGTAAAGTTCGTCCAAGGAGCAGATCTGACCATCATCTACGGCGACGGCATAGTCAACGAAAGGACCGAAACCAACGGCGTCGGTCTTAGAAATCAAACCCGACGATGATGGCATGATGCTAACGGGGTTCACCGTCGAAAGCCCGAAGGCCCAAGTGTGCCACATAGACTGCCTTTGATTTGGGACAAGATCCCTCCCCGATGAAAATGATGAAGCACATGAACTACATCCGGGGCTCGGTTTGGGAAACGCCATCGGGGCACTCAACGGATCATCAATATCAAAGAGCAGAATACCCTGCACGGCTGGGATACTCTCCCTACTCCCGAACACATTGCGGAGGACAAGCGAGCTGCACGTAAACGCTCCACGAGATAACAAAAGAGGCTTGCACGCAATCTCCGATCTTCGTCCTTACGGCTTCGACATGACCAAGTACTTCACAAGGAAGGCCGGCAACTTGGAAGAAGATCCGAGGAAAAAGGAGCGAGGTGATCGGCGCCAAACAAAAAGGCGGCCAGACAACCATGGACAAGCTCCGGCGAGAACTGGCAAGATTCGGAGGCCTCAAGCCAAATCTGTCCGAAGAGCATTCCTCGACACACCGCCCTGCTTAGGGATCACAACCACCACTATTCACGGCGAATTTTGGTTCGGGAAAACTCCCTCTTTGGCGGAAGAATTCGAAAAAACTCTCTGTCAACACTCCACGCCTTCAACAAGCGGGACGAGTGCGCATTCGAGCTAGTAATGCCCAAGACAAAAGCAAGAGACTCACGCAGACGATGCTTGGGACCGAACCAGCTACACACTGCTCTTCAAAGAAGAAATCGAGATGCCGGATCTAATCGATTTTGTTTGATAACTCTGTGATAGCAATGATCGGGAACGGTGACATAAAGCCTTTCAAGCCCCATCTCTATCAAGCTCATTGCCACTCAATCAGCTGGGCCACATTCTCAGGACCTGCTTGCCCGGCCAAAAGGACATGATCGAACAACTTGGTCGACCCCTCGAGTCCTAGAGTCTAGTGTCAAAACTCATCCACGAGTCCATTAGCTTTGAATTTGAGTCTCTCGAGTCATCTGATGGCCTCGCGCCGGAAGATTACGAACTCATTGCCAATAATGTATTCCACGTATGCTCTTAATGAATGCTTCGATCTTTCCGAGTATCCTCTCATTGCATCTTTAACAAGCGATAAATTAACTAACACACAAAGCAGGTTAATAACGATTCACTTGATAAAGAAGCGGAGACACATTAAACGAACAATACATTAAGCACATCTTTAAGCATGTTTGTCAAAGCGAGAGAAAAACCGGGCCCAGTTTGCCGAGGGAGGTTTTAACCAAAGTGAATTTGGGAAGCTGGCGAAGAGCGAAAAGAGACGCAAATCGGAAGTTTCTTCACCGGCCTTGAGCAAGACGCATTGAGCGCCTTTGCTCAAGGAGTTCGTGGACGTGTTCGCTTGGTCTTACCGAGACATGCCCGGATTAGATCCTAACATTGTAGAGCACCGGATTCCACTTAAATCCCGAGGCTAAGCCCATCAAGCAAAAGCTACGCCGAATCAAGCCGAGAATGGTCTTTACAAGTCAAAGAGGAGATCGAAAAAATGCTCCGCGTCGGCTTCATCGGGGTGATCGAGTACCCCACATGGCTCTCAATATTGTCACGGTCACCAAGGCCAATGGAAAAGTACGGCTGTTGCGTGGACTTCGAGATCTCAACAAAGCAAGTCCCAGGACGATTTTCCACTACCCAACATCGACATGTTGGTAGACACTACGACCAATTTCGAAGTCAAGTCCTTCGTGGACCGGTTTTGCGGCCACAATCAGATCAAGATGGCCGAAGAAGACCAAGAAAAAGACGGCTTTCACATGACCCTGGGGAACCTACTTGCTACACGGTAATGCCGTTCGGACTAAAGAACGGCGGGGCTACCTACCAACGGGCGGCAACCGCCCTCTTCCACGATATGATCCACAAAGAGATCGAAGTGTACGTCGATGACATGATCGTTCACTCGAGGATCAGACGGACAACACCTCACGAGACTGAGAAAATTCTTCAATCGCCTCAGAAAACACTCAATGAGGCTTAACCTGCCAAATGCACATTTGGGGTTAGCGAGGCAAGGTTTTGGGATACATGGTCACCGAGAGAGGCATCGAGGTGGATCCTCAGATCAAAGCTATCATCGAAATGAGACCACCGCAAACTCGGACGGAGGTGAAAAGCTTCATGGGCCGCACATGATATATCAGCCGCTTCGTCAACCAATTGACCTCTATGTGCGAGCCAATCTTCAAGGCGATGAAGAAGAACGCCGAGCATCGAATGGAACTCAGGAATGCCAAGATGCCTTTGAAAAAATAAAAGCATACCTTGTGAGTCCTCCGATTCTCTGTCCTCCCCACGAGGAAAAGCCCAGAAAATTGTTGCTATACCTAAGCTGTGACCGACACCGCCGGTTGGAGCCATGCTCTGTCAAGAAAAGAAAGAGTCACGGGTCGAAACGCCATCTACTTCGTCGGTCGAAAGTTTCAAGGCGGCGAACTCAATTACTCGGCCCTCGAGAAAACTGCGCGGCTGGTATGGGTTGTCGGGAAAGCTACGGCACTACATGCGGTCGCACACGGTACAGCTTGGTTTCCAAAATGGACCCGGTCAAGTACCTGCTTCGACAAACCATCTCTGTCAATGAGGCTCGCCAAATGGTCTTTCTTCTGGCGGAATTTGACATCAAGTACGTAAACCAAAAATCAATCGAGGGACGGGCCATGGTGAACAAGCGGGCGATTTCCCAACCGACGAGGCTCGAGGCCACGAACCACAATTTCCGGACGAGGGAATCTTCGCAATCGAAGCGAAAACCGATGGCAAGCTTCTTCTTTGACGGAGCGGCCAACCAAAAGGAAACTTGGCATCGGTATGCTCTTGGTGGATCCCAGGGCGAGCACGCCCCAATTGCTTTATAAAGCTCAATTTCGAGGTAACTTGACAATGCCGCCGAATATAGGCTTGCCTATTTGGACTACAAGCCGCACTCGAGAGGAATGTCCGAAACTCGAAGTTTATGGGGACTCGGCCTTGATCATCAACCAAGTCTCCAACAAGTGGAAAACCATAGACCGGGCTTGCAAAAATACCATGCATAGAGGACCTCATCACACAATTCGAAGAGGTCACCTTCCATTACTTGCGAAGAGACCGAAACGGGTTTTGCGGATGCCTTAGCCACCTTGGCCTCCCTTGTGGAAATCCACGAAGGAAAAGCAATCAAACCCTTCAAAGTCGGACGAAAGGAAGTTCACGCCTCTTGTTGTGAGATCGAACCGAACCTAAGCCGTCGATGAGCCATGGTACAACCAGATCTTCCAATACCTCAAGAACGGGGAAAGCGCCTTCATGAACAAGGAAGGTCAACACACGAAGGGTCAAAACCAAGAGCATCATGGCCCTAAAACGCCTTGCCTCTCACTTCGTCATCCTCGGGGACATGTTATACAAGAAACGCTACCACGGGCCACTCTACTGCGTCGGCCAAGAAGAAGCCCAGAGACAAGTTCATGAGCAGAAGTCCACAACGGGGCTTGCGGTCCCCACATGAATGCGAGCCACGATGCAAATCATTCTCGGGATGGGCTACCTCTTGGATCTCCATGGAGGCGGTGCATCCACTTTGTCAGAAGGCTGCGACAAGTGCCAACGGTTCTCGACCTCGATCATGCAACGCCACCACGATCTCTGCATGACTACACCTTGGCCACTTTGCCACTTGGGAATTGACGTCATCGGGAAAATCGCTCCGCCCGGGCGGCAACGGTCCACGAGTTCATCTTAGTAGCCATCGACTACTTCACGAAATGGGTCGAAGCCAAGTCCTACAGTACTGCCGCCTCAAGAAGGTCGCACATTTCCTCAAGGGAAAACATCATATGCGATACGGCATCCCAAATGAGGTCATATCGGACAACGGCTCACACTTGAAGGGGTCGACGAGGCTGGGCTGAATTCAAGATCACACGTCACAAATCTTCTCCCTACCGGCCACAAACAAACGGCGCCGTGGGCGGCAAAGCAAAACCCTCGAACGGATCATCCGAAAAATGACCACCAGGGACGAGATTGGCCGAGAAGCTTGCACCTTGCACTTTGGGGCTATCGCACATCGGTCGAACGACCACGGGAGAAACCCCATTTGCCACGACATACGGGATGGAAGCAGTCCTTCCCGTCGAGCTAGAAATTCCCTCACTCAGAGTCTTCCTTTGGAAAATGACATCAAAAAACGAAGTCGAATGGCTCAGAAGCCGACATGGCCAATTGGCTCTGCTAGATGAGCGACGACTAAAGGCCATGGAACACGTCAGGAGCCTATCAAAGCGGGATGGCTAGAGCTTTCGACAAGAAAGTCGAATCCCGAGACATCGGGGAAGGTGACCTTGTACTCAAAGAAAAGCCTCCCGCTCGAACCAACCCATTTGGGAAAATGGGAACCCACGTGGATCGGCCCTTTCGTGGTTCAAAGATCTTCTCCGGAGGCGCCATGAAGCTAACGAGACCTAGACGGCCAATCCCTTCATGAATCCGGTCAACGGAAGCAAACTTGCGAGATACTTCGCTGAAGAAGAACAAGCTGTGCATCTCTTGGCACTCCATGTAGTGTCGAACTCACGCGGACACTGAGCCCTCTAGTCAGGGAACGTAGGCAACCTTAATTGGTCCGGTCTAAAAATACACAAAAAAGTCAACAGTTTGAATGTCAATCAAGACCTCCATCAAGCTACGCACTTTTCAAGAACACGCCCCAGCAGTCACCTTGACCAAGTCAAACGACGGCGGCAACATCAAAAGGACATCCGAGGGTCACTCGGCATCAAGCTTGGCTGACTCATGTCTACTTCCAAGCCGGGGGCTTGTCTTCGCCCTCACGCGCTTCAAAAAAAAAAAACAAAAAAAAAAGAGAGCTCGAGCGAGGGCTCACAAAAAAAAAAAAAAAAGAAGCTCAAGCGAAGGCTGCGAAGTTGAGGTCAAGAGCCCGACGCCTTGACAAGCGGCGGAAGCTACGAAAAGGACCGTCAAAACGACTTGTCGGGGGGCATTCAACCTCTCGGCCAAGCACAAAGCCTCGGCCAAGGGGATTGCCGTCGGGGCCCAGGCTTCAGTCATGAATAAACGAGAAAAGTCCAAAGATGGACGCCGACAAAGTGCACAACGAAGCAAGGGCGAACAAGAGATCTTGCGTCTCGACAAAGCTTTAAAAGTAAATCACAAATCACTAACAGTTACAACATTTCTTGATGAGTTCAAGCACGGTCTACTCTCGAAGTTCACAACATGCTAAAAACGGCTTAATACATTTAACTAATAATGTGTTTGCAATGCAATGAATGGATACCTAGGAGGTCATTCCGCGCCATCTGCGCTTGTCCCCTCGCCATTCTTTCCTTTCTTCCCTCGTCCCCGGCAGTCTTCTTTCGCTCACGTGAACCAACTCTGCGTCTCGTCAGAGATCTGGGGTCCTCCCAGTAGAGTCAAATAATCCGGTAGCTCTCGGGGCTTCATTCGCCCGTGCTTCGGCTCGGATCTCACTCCTGCGAGTCAGCAAGAGGACCTCTCCCTGTCGGTCGGTCAACTCTAGTCTCGTAGTCAAACAAAGCGTCTCCGTCACATCGAAAGGGTCGAGACCGAGGCTTCGGCACTCCTAAGGCAATAGCTACTGCGGCAGCCGGGTCCCAGAATCGCTGCACGCACGCTCTCCAAGACCACACAGGCGCCCAACACAGCTGCTCATACCGGGCCGGATACTGAGTCGTCAGCACAACGCTCCCAGACGTCTAAGGAGTACCACGGGAGGGAAAGCGGAATACTTCCATACCCTCGAGACAATACAAGAAGGCACACTGGAGCTGCCATACAAGAGAGGAACTACCTCCGGGTAGCAAGGTCATCCCTGACCCAACAAAGGCTCCTTGCTTCATCCCAGCTGGCCCGGGAAACAAGCGACGGGAATATAGAAGGAGGACCAAGAACAAACTGGGAACTCCGACAACGTAGGACCGCTTCTGCAAGATCCTCACTGGTCTCCGATCCTCCGAGTGCGGAACCCACCGGCGGATCGATGCGTACCAAGCTGTGCCATCCATCTCTCCCCGAGCGGGTGATCCATATCCCGACACAAGAGGTCGGCGAGCAAAGGACCACGGGCTAAACGACGTCGGAGCCTCGGGCATGGCTGAAGTCTCTCGCGGCCACAAGGTGAGTAAAGCGGGGCTTCCCCCTCATAAAAACGATCCCCGGTCGCGGACGGTCGATACCATGAAGAGTCTCCCCGGCCCGACGGGACAGATATCTCTCCACTCTCCGGCTGCGGTGCCTACCACATCTAGCAAAGCGCCGTCACAAATGCGAGGAACTAACCGAAGAAAAGCGTCGCCATCACGCACAAGGCAAATACATCCCCAAGAGCGTCACTCTCATCCTTGACCATGAGCCGCTCGGCGGCTCGGAAATGTCGATATGACCGAATCAAGGATCATGCCTACTTCTTCCAACGAAGTACGAAGAAAGTCTGCGAAGCTTCACGCTCGCGCGGCGGCGCCACCCCAAAAGAAAAGGCGAGATGGCCTCCGCCTCCGGTCCTCCAATCAAAGCCCGAAAATCCTCAAAAGTGGGCACCATTTCATTGTAGGAGAAACACCGAGCAAAGACGAAACCTTACAAAAGCCCGTCTTTACGATGCTCCCGCGCATCCACGTTTGAAGTGTGCTTGCCTTGCAAACAGAACCTCAACTTTGTCCTCGGCAAAACCTTGCTCCAAAGCAGTCAAACAACGCCAAAGCCATTTCGGCAAACCAACACTTTAGCCCTAAACGCACTCTCGGCTCACGTGGCATGTACAAAATAAAAATAATAATAGCAACAATTTCTAGGACAATTCCGGGAATCACAAAAATAAATGACATTACATCTTAAAATAAAAAATCTGTTTGCCATGCAAATACATGTGTTTTATTACAGTACCAAAATGCATTTGCTAAACAAAAAAAAAAAAAAAAAAAAAGAGAGAGGGATATGAAAAGAGGAAAGCAAATGAATACTACTCGGAATCCTCATCATCATCCTCCTCGCCAAGATCCTCGAAAAGAAAAGTCGGGCATCCCGGCGAACTCGCCGTCAGCATCCTCATCGTCGGAATACCGAGGCACCCGCTGAGGCTCCCACGAGAAGTACTCGGAAGGATCAAATCCGGCGAAAGGATCAAAGAAAGAAGGCTCGAGGAACCCTCGCCTGTGCGCCGTGCGGAAGCATGAGCGATAAAAGGAGTGCTGCTCCCTCGAAGGCCACTGCGGCTCCCGAAGACGTCCGGCATCCATGCTATGCCGCCCCCTCAAAGGCCCCTCCTGCTGCGGCTCCGGCTCGGCTCTAGGCGGAGGAACGTCCACGAGAATGCCTCGAAGGCATAGGCTCGTACGCCGGCACACGTCGCGAGACCGGCGGGACACCTTCGACGCCATCTTCTTAGCGAAGGAGCGCATCGCCACGTAGCGGCGAGTCGGCATATCGTAGGCTCTCCCGGGACTGCACCAACAAGAAGCCAAGGAAACGCTCATCAAATGCGGTTATACTCAACAACAAAAAGAGAAAAATGCGAGAAAAGATGCCAAGATGGAAAAGAGTCGGCACGACTCGCGTGTCGGGGTCCACTCTATATGCGGCGGGAGCTGCTTTCCAGGAGCGGGTACTGGAACGCCCTCCTCCTCGGCCCGTCCCCGCGGACGTACGTGAAATCCCGGTCCGGCATCCGGAACCTGCAGGGGAGCTGCGGGCCGGCCTCTCTCTCCGCGCCGGTGCACAGGGCGTCCTCAGCTTCCTCCTCACGAAGGCCCCGTACTCCTCTCCGTATAAAATGAACTCCTCGGCACCGACACCGCCAAGGTACCTCTCGAAGTCAAGCACATCCATATCACAGGAGTCAAGGCATCCCAAAGGGAGGGTCCCTCGGAGCCACGGGAAGCACGCGGGGCCGTGCTTGCCGAGAAGACTCGCTCCCAGGATACGTGGCGTCACAAGTCGAGCCTCGCGGCATCTTCGCCGCGCTGTCACCTCGGGGAGCCCCCTCGAACTCATCTCCCTCATCACCGGAGTCCACGGGAGCAGAACGAACCCCTCACGGCTATCCCGCTCCAAAGCGCTCACTGCACATCCCCAGTAGGCGATGGTGAGCTTCCCAGTTGGTCCTCCTCTTCCTCGCCGTACGAGCCCGTCCCGGCATAGCGAGGGTGCGCGGCAACACGGCCCGGGATCTCTATCCCACGGGAAGCAGCTGGAAAACCTCATAAAACCACACACAGCGACAAAAACGAGAGAAGGCTCGGTGCAAAGACAACGGAGAAAAGACAAGTTGCTAAATCAAAAACGACAATAAACTCATTACCTCAGCAAAGTCAAAGCGAGGCCAACCAGGCGCCACCCAGGCTAAACCGGTCCAAGGAGAAGTAGAGCTCGACCAAAGCTTTGCCTCGCCCCAAGCAATGTCGCAGACCCTATCCCGAGATCGAGTCGAAGCTCTCCAACGGAAGGCAAAGGGAGGCTGCCCGGTCGCGTGGTTCGAGAACAAAGTCTCGGGCAGTGCATACCACAAAAAGGAGCGCGCCAAGCTTGCTCCCAGTGTCACTGGCCGAGTACCGGATAGTAGGCCCCAATACGCCGTGATCCTCATCTCTACGTCGGCATGCAGCATCCCAGGAGCCCTGCGAGGACGAGGCTCAAAGCCCGGCGGCTCGGTCGGCACGTCATCGGCTATCGTATCCCTCCACCGCCGGCTCTCCTTTGAAGGAAAGCCGGTGATCGCGGCAAAATCGGTGGGCGTCACTTTGTCACCTCGCCCCGGCTCGAGGTGGAAGGTGTGGGTGGTATCCCACCGGTACTCGAGAAAGGCCGGGGAAGACACTCTTGTTCTTCCTCGTGTCGAACAGCTCCCGGCCCGGGTTCTCAGCGAACACACGCTAGGCCGAAGCATAAACCGGCCTCAGGGACTCGGCCTACCGCCCACGGAAATATCGGGCATCCATTGCCGTAGCTTCAACAACGGCCTCGAGCGATCAGAGTCTTCATCCTCTTGGCCTTCCCGGCCATAAGCCCGCGCATCCTGCGAGGTAAACACGGCAAAGGTACGTCAATCACGGTACTTAATATAAAGGCACATATAACCCGTCACAAAACCACGGCACATATTGCACATAATTTTCACATACATTATACATATAATTTTTCCATGTAACCCGTCACTGCAAACTCACATATAATGCACATATAATGCACATGATTTTCACATATATCATGCATATAATTTTTCCCATGTACGATCCGTCACAAAACACGGCACACCTTTGTACACATTTTCTCAAAGAAAAAAAAAAAAGGGGGATTAAACCCTACACGACACATTTTCAAAAGAAAATCCGTCCCAACACGGCACACATTGCACATATTTTCACATATAACCAGTCACAAAAACACGGCACATACTCGCACATATTTTCCCCCCTGAAAGTCCGTCACACCCAAAACACGGCACAGCTGCTATATAGCACATTCTCAAAAGAAAATCCGTCCCAACACGGCACACACTTTCACATATAACCCGTCACAAAACACGGCACATGTCACATTTTTTCACAAAAATTATCACTACCACGATAATTTTCTCATAATGTACATACATAAATAGCATACGGTACAAAACACCCAGAAGCATGCAATTCACTAGATAGGCACTTTATTTTCACAAATAAGAGCTAATCTACACATTTACGCACAAAATACACATACCCACAATTTTTACATGTCCATTTTCAACAATTCATCAAGAATTTCACAAAAAGGCATAAAATAATTCAAAAATACGAAAAACTAAAACCTAGTTCTAGCATTCAAAAATTCGACGAGGGAATCAAAACGGAGCAGATTTCTTACCTCCCAAGCGTTCAATGGAGCGACGATTATGCACCTCGGATTCGGATACAAAACATCCGGGTTCTTCGAAGATGGAACGAACGAAGTCCAATTCCTTTGAAGCTCCATTATTTGCTCAACCACCTCTTGGCTGCGTTGACGACGACTCCTTCGAGATCCCTCGGCCATGGCAAGAAATTCAAGCAAAAAAAATTTTTTGATTTTGGTTAACAATGGAGGAATTTTTCTCTCTCTCTCTCGCACAGTTCTGGCGGAAAATGAGGAAGAAGGAATGGGGAAGGGCTCGAACATTTAAAGCTTTGGTCAAACACAGAGGCGTAAAAAAACAAGGTGGTCGTACGGACCTCTTTGTAACGAGTTGGTCGTACGGACCTCTTTGCAAAGGATGGCCAAATTACTTTCTGCCCTTATAATCTTTGCCTACACATTTGTCCTAAGGCCTTTTCCGGCAAATCCCGAAGTGCGAGAATGGTCTCTAACCCTTGAATCCCGACCCGGCCGTCAGCGTAAGACCGGACCTCGCCCGGCAACGGCAAATCAACCACCGGCCGTCAGCGTAAGACCAGGACCTCGCCCACTTCAGCGGCAAATTCAACCCGCCCGTCAGCGTAAGGCGGACCTCGCCCACTTCAACGGCAAATCCAACCAGCCGTCACGTAAGCCGGACCTCGCCAGCCCCAGCGGCAAATCAACCCCGGCCGTCGAGCGTAAGGCCGGACCTCGCCCACTTCAACGGCAAATCAACCACCGGCCGTCAGCGTAAGACCGGGTCTCGCCCGCTTCAACGGCAATTCAACCACCCAGGCCGTAGTCGGCGTAAGGCCAGGACCTCGCCAACTCAGCGGCAAATTCAACCGCCCGGAGTCGGCGTAAGGCCGGACCTCGCCAGCTCGGCAGCAATCAACCACCGGTCCGTCGGCGTAAGGAGGCCGGACCTCGCCCTTCAACGGCAAATCAACCACCGGCCGTCAAGCGTAAGAGCCGGACCTCGCCCACTTCAACGGCAAATCAACCGACCGGCGCGTCAAAGCGTAAGAGCTAGGACCTCGCCACCCAGCGGCGGCAAATCAGCAGCGGCGCGTCAGCGTAAGAGCCGGACCTCGCCAGCTCAACGGCAAATCAACCAACCGGCCGTCAGCGTAAGGCCAGGACCTCGCCCACTTCAACGGCAAATCAACCACCGGCCGTAGAGCGTAAGACCGGACCTCGCCCGCTTCAACGGCAATTCAACCACCGGCCGTCATCGTAAGACCGGTCCTCGCCCACTCCAGCGGCAACTCAATCCGCGGCCGTCGGCGTGGACCGGACCTCGCCCACTTCAGCGGCAATTCAACCACCGGCCGTCAGTCGGCGTAGGACCTCGCCAACGGCAGGCCGTCGTCGTAAGACCGGTCCTCGCCCGCTTCAACGGCAAATCAATCCCTGGCCATCAGCGTAGGCCGGACCGTCGGCAAATCAACCGCGGCGTCATCGTAAGACCGGTCCTCGCCCACTTCAACGGCAATTCAACCACCGGCCGTCAAATCGGCGTAAGGCCCGGTCCTCGCCGGCTCAGCGGCAATTCAAGAAGCTCGCGGTAATTCAAGAAGGAGCCAACACACCTCCCGGTGCGAATATCGAGGCACGAGAGCGCCTCCCGACGCTCAACGACAATTCAACACCTCAAAAAGAGGTCAGAAGTCATCTTCCCAATAGAAAAGGGCCCTCTGAGGTCATGCATCCCTGACAATTCAAGCACCGGCGATCGAGATGTAAGCCCGAACTTCGCCCCACTTCAACGGCGGCGCAAGCACCGGCCATCGAGTAAGCCCGAGCTCCTCCCCCGACAAGTCGAAAGGGAAGTCATGCGGGCGCATATCCCGGCACACCGACCATCATCCTTGCCCGCTCAGCGGCAAAAGCAAGCACGCGAAGGAGCAGCGCCTCCGAGTACAAGTCCCAAGGCACGAAGCGCCTCCCCAACGCCAAATGGTGGAAGCAATCATCGGCCGTCATCCTTGCCAGCCCAACGGCCGGCTCAAAGCAGGCGGTCGTCGTAAGTCCCGACCTTCTACATCAACATGCAAAAACACAAAGGCATCTACGCCTCTCGAAGCCTGAGCGACCACGCCTCCACTGCGGCTAGAAGACGATTCAAAGTCCTCGCGCATTACATCCTGGCTGCGGCTAGAAGACGATTCAAAGTCCTCGCGCATTACATCCTAGCTGCGGCTAGAAGACGATTGAAGTCCTCGGCGTGGCACCCAGCGGCAATCGGAAGACGATTCGGGTCCTCGCTCTACCTCCCGGCCGGAGGAAGGCTTTAAACCACTCGGTCAGGAGGGCCGTATAAACCTCCGCATCGCTATCTCCAGGCCCGGGAAGGCCCTAAACCACCCGATTAGGAAAATCGTAAAACTTCCATCCCGGGGACGCCACCACGTCCTTATCACCGACCTATACGGTCACCCGGGACGCCGCCCACGTCACTTATCACCGACCTATACGGTCACCCGGGGACGCCGCGCGTCCTATCATTTGACTTTATGCGGTCACCCGGGGCGCCGCCCACGTCCTTATCACCGACCTATCACGGTCACCCGGGGACGCCGCCCACGTCCCTTATCACCGGCTTTATGCGATCACCCGGGGACGCCGCACGTCCTTATCGCTATCACGCCGCCACGTCCTTATCACCGACATGCGGTCGCGGGACGCCGCACGTCCTTATCACACCCGACCTATGCGGTCACCCGGGACGCCGCACGTCACTTATCACCGACCTATACGGTCGCGGGACGCCGCACGTCACTTATCACCGACCTATACGGTCACCCGAGGCGCCGCCCACGTCCTTATCACCGACCTATACGGTCACCCGAGGCGCCACCACGTCCTTATCACCGACTATACGGTCACCGGGCGCCGCGGCGTCCTTATCACCGACCTATACGGTCACCCGGGACGCCACCGGCGTCCTTATCACCGACTGCGCGGTCACCCGGGACGCCACCACGTCACTTATCACCGACCTATGCGGTCACCGGACACCACCACGTCCTCACCGCCCGGCCTCGGCGGTCACACGACACCCGAGGGCACCGCGCGCCCGCATTCCTGAACACTCACCCCACACCCGAACTACGACCGAGGCTTGATTCCCCGCCGGGGATACGTAGGAATCCTATCGCGGGGTCCGGCTATTGACCTGTGATCGGTCACCCGAAAAGGACACCGCACGTCCTCACTTTGACCCTCACGGTCACTTCCTCTCCCGGTAGCGCGATCCAGTTAGGACCCTTATCTTATCGGCGACCCACTTCTTTCATAAGTGACGTCGTCGAGGGGCTTACGTAAGTACCCCAATCTGGATCGCTCCACTTTCAAACACACGGGAAACACCGTAGTAGACTCATCCACGCAGTCTCGGGGACCTCTCTCACTCAAAACCCTCTCAAAACCCTCTCAAAACCCTCTCAAACCCCAAACAAACCAAGGGAGGATCCTTTGCAGGATAAAAGGGACAAAAAGGACCTTTTGGGAATTTTCGGGAAATCGAGAGAAAAGCAATTAAGGTCCGTACGGACCTCTTTGTTTCAATGATTACTAAATCCCCTTAAAGTCCACAATATTCCCTCAAATCCAGGAAGAAATGATGACTTCCATGCAGAGTTGGTCCGTATGGACCTCTTTGCATGTAAGATGGTCCGTACGGACCTTATTGCATGGGGGACATCATCATTCAGGAATATTCTCCATCATTGCGGATTCCCTCAAATCGAGGAAATCCAAAATTACGGATAACCAAGAAGGTCCGTACGGACCTCTTTGCTCCGAAATTTTTACTATAAATAGAGGGCTCCCCCTCCTCATTTTCACACACCTCCCACTTCTCTCTTCCTCCCTAAGCCTTCTGGCTCCCCTTCTAAGACCTTTCGAGGCATTCCCGGCCCCTTCGGATCCTTTCGAGGCCTTAGAGCCCCCTCGAGGTGCTCAGAAGCCTCTCAGCGCTCCCGAGACGGCTCCCGCGCTGCCAGAGGCACTCTCGAGGTACTCGAGGCCCCTCGTGGTACTCCAGAGGCCTTGCACTGGTCTTTCCCACGGTGTCCGGCTCTTTCCGAGTCAAACCGGCGATCCCAAACCTTGCCGAACCTGCAGAATCCAACCAACGATTCCAACGCACGCCGAACCTGCGCCCGAGTGATCCCGGCGATCCCAGCGCACGCCCGAGACCTGCGCTGAAGCAGCGGCCCTACGGTTTCAACTCACGCTTGAAACTCTGTCCAGCGGACCACTTGGCATCCCCGAAGCAATCGGAGCTAGCTACTCGGAGCCTCGAAACACTATTCCCTGCGGAAGAACGGACACGAACCAACATTGGTAAGGCTTCCTTCCTATTCTATTTCAATACATTTCAATACAATGTAGACATCCGATACAGCATGCATTTTTAAAAGCACACACACACACACACAACTTTTTAAAGGATATTAGGGGTATCCGAAAGACTCGTTTTTACGAGGCGACTCGGGTGAGCTCTAATATTCTAATATTCTCTTCCCGAGGAGTCATCTGACCTCCGAACTCAAAATCTCATCACACAAAAACAGTTTAAAATTTATCTTTAAGCGATGCCCTTTTCAATGTTTTGGGCTTAATAAAAACGGCGTGGCGACTCTACAAAATGCGAAAGCAAAACGGCGAGACACCTCCAACACGCGCGCTAAAAACGGAATAAGCCGGATGCGGGGTGCGGTGTGCCTCTCGGATCCGGGCGACTTCCCGAACAGCGACGAAATGCGAGATGCCGGGGCCTCCGCGCGCGAGCCGGATCCCGGGTAATTTCAGCTGGCCGTGGTCGCCTCGCCCTAGCCTGAGGAGCCCCGCAAGCAACCATCCTCCTGATAAATCTCTTAGCCCCGATCACTTGCTTCGTCAGCTTCTCGACGACCACCTCAGCTGCACGAAGCGAAAGCGTCAAAAAAAAAGGAAGTGATGCTAAAAATGATGAAGCAAAAGGAAGAAAGAAGAGGCAAAAGCATAAAAATCCATACCTTCATACCCGGACGAGGCCGGAAAGCTCGTGGAAGCCGCTCAGGCTGAGGGATCTGCACCCTCAATCGGACCCCATCCTGGACATATGAAAAATCCGTCCGAGGGTACCGCGGGATCCCAAACCCCTCTCTATCCCGGAGCACGGGGCGTCCTCGGCCTCCTCAAAACAAATGCGGATACGGCTCAATCGCCACAAATGCCGAGAAGTCTTTGGCCGGCTCGGTAATCATCCCAGGTCGCGGATCTATCACTCGGGTGCATCATATCGGCGGAGGCTCCACGGTGTCATCAAGGCGAATTCACGCCATCTTTGGCGCGTCACCCTCTCTCCCGGATAATAGACGTCGCAAGTCGAGACCTCTCGAGAATCCTCCATTGCACGGTCCATATCTCGGCGCCCTTCGGTGCGCCACCTCGAAAGCGATCCCAGGGGATAGAATATCATCTCCTCATCCGTCTCGGCCCTCGCCAAAGGAAGGCAATCCGAGTACACGAGGGTCGTGCGCCCTCTGGAGCCCTTCTTCTCTCGGGCATGCTTGGACCCAGGAGCGCATGGCCGGATATGCCAGATATACTCCGCCATTTGTCGCCACATCGTGACATGAAAGAACTCCAACGCCCATACACTGCGAAAAGGTAAAAATCAAATCAATCCGGTCTGCAAAAGAAAAGTGTGTGCTCAAGAAGAAAGGAAAAGCAAAAGAAAGCTTATACCTCCGGGGCAAACTCGAAAGCGGTATAAGGAGCTCACGGCCTTCCGTGTATCTATCAAGAGCAAAGTAAAGCTACGCCGGCCCGGCCTCCCCCCAAGAGACATCTCCAGCCATCTCCATGTCCTCCGAGGACCTCAGCAGGGCAAAGACTGCCGTCCCCTCCGCATGTCCAAAAAGAGTGCTCGAAAAAGCAAACCATAAGAAGGCCCTAGCAATCTGCTCAGCGCCTATCCTCTCCTCCCCAGCCTCGTAGCTCACAATGGTCTCCACAATCTTCCCATAGACCACGGCATACTCCATCCCCATCCCCTTTTTGGGAATAGGGGAAAATCCCAGAAGAGCCTGCAGGTCCGCGTCGCTGTAGCCGTCCCGCCACTCAATGCTGCGTCCATTGAAGGACAGACCCGTGATCGCAGCGTAGTCGGAAGGCGTAACCGTAGCCTCACCCCAGAAGAAGTGAAATGTGTGGGTCGCATCCCACCAATGTTGCGCCAAAGCAAACATAAGACCCTTGCTCTTAGGGAACTTGACCAATCCCCTCAGGCACTCAATGAACTCCCAAAGCCCGGTCTCAACAACAATCTGTCTCGGACTCGGAAAAGCTCCTCGGCCCGCATTCGGAAGCCGGTCCCACAAATCAACTACAGACTCCACCGATCCTCGAGTCTTCATCTTATTCAGCTGCTCCGTCACGTAGTTGTTTCCGCCCTGCAATAAAAAAAAAGAGAGAGAAAATGTCAAAAAACAAAATTTGCATTTGCATTTGCACAAAAAAAAAGCATATACATGCATCATGCAACACAAAGTTTTGAAGAAAATTCGGCAGCATAACAGCATGCAATGAACCTAGCCCCATTTTTTTCTCTCACAAAAAAGACAGTTTTCAGCAAATCCCAATCAACATGCATACATGCATATCACTCATCATAAAAAAAAAAGAGTTCTACATGCATTCCTACGGAAGTAAAAACTCCGTCCCATTTTCATAAAATAACATGCATTCAATCAACGGGAGGAAAAATCCGTCCCACTTTTCAAAAAAAAAAATCAAATCTTAGACATACATACATTCATATCATCATCATCTCATGTTGGCAAAATGCCCATTCTTTTCAAACAAAATGCATGCATTGCATCATTCTTCAAATCACAATTCTCGAATTTTCGAAAAAAAAAATATATATGGCGACAATGTCAATTCTTTTCCCAAGCAAAATGCACATTTTGGGACACCAACAACATGCATATCATCAAGATCAATATTCAAATTTCAAAAAAAAATCACAATTCATAATTTTTGAATTTACAAAAAAAATGTGGCGAAAATGTCAATTCTTTTCCCAAGCAAAATGCACATTTTGGGATACCCACAAATTCATTACAACATGCAAAGCATCAAAATCAAAATCCAAGGCCATGAACATTGCATAATTTTCGGAAAAAAAAAAAAGAAAAATCACCCAAAAATCAATTTCAAGCAAAAAATCGACAAAGGAATCAAAAGAATTCGAAGAATACCGTTCGGAGACTCGGATCGGTGGCCCAATGTTGCCAAGCATCGGGGTATGGCTCCTCCGCAATCGATTGCGAAAGAGTATAGTGCCTCCTCATTCGGACGAGCTCCAATCGTCTCTCCGCTACCGGGCCACGTCCTTGGCCTTGAAAAGCACCTTCCCCGTGTTCCATTGCTTGAAAATCGAAGAAAAATGGAAGAATTTTCAAGCTTTTTGGCCTTCAATGGCGGTTTTTGGCGAATTTCTCTCTTCCTCTCTCGTAATTTTCAAAAAACTGACTGAGGAAGAAGAAGGGCGTTGGCCCTCTTTAAAACCTGTCAGAACATGCTCCCATCCGCGCAGATAGGGTTGCAAGGGTCAAATGACCCTTTTGCCCTTTAAAAATCCGGGACTCTGCAGTTTAGTCCCAAACTTGACAAAGTTAACCAAAGTTAACCAAAGTGAACCCAAGTCAACCCCCTTTCAAGAAAATCATTCCCCGGCAGTAAAACGTAAGACCGATTTCCCCGAGAAAGATAACGGGATCCCGTATCTTTCATCAAAATTATTCCCCGGCAGTAAAACGTAAGACCGATTTCCCCGACGAATACGTCTGATTTTCCCCAGCAAAGGCTAACAAAATCCCCATCAAAGTTAACGGAATCCCAAAAGCCAACGGAATCTCGAGTAGATTTCGAACTACGAAAGGGCTTGATTCCCACTAGGGATACGTAGGTAGCCTATCATTAGGTCCAGCCCCTTGACCAAAACGGTCACCCTCTCCTTCGGCAGCAGACAATGTAACGACCCTAACCCTAGGCACAATTTTAGTATAATATTATATGCTTTTAAAATTATTATTAATATTATGTGTTCATTTTTATATACTTGGTTCCTTATATTAGGATAAAATGATAGAGAAATAAAATAATGTTCTAAAAGAAAATATAAAAATAGAAAATAGATAAAGAGTAAGAGGAGGTTAAATTGGATAAAATAAATAATGAGAATAAAATGGGGCTTTCATTTATTTTTAGTTGAAAGCCTTGGATTGTGTGGAAGGGGGACCAAATCCCCTAAATCCCTCTCCTTCCTCCTTAAAGAGTCAAGGCCCCATACCCTTCCCATGATTTCCCCATCTCTTCCATCCTTTTCTTACTATTTAATAAATCACCTCCCTACTCCTACCTTATTCTCCTTTCTTCTTCTTCAATAATTTTCATGGAAGCCTCCATGGAAACCTCCTTGGATAATTCCTTCCAAAAATTACTATAAATTCAATCCTCCTCCATTTTAAGATTCGGGTGTACTTTCATGTTCGTAGAGGCAAAGGGAATGCATCAAGCTAGAGAAATCATAGTTTCACCTCATAATCTCTAAAGTAAGTTATTATGACTTATTTCTAATTATTGCACATTTTATGTGTTAATGAAGGTTTTATGAAAAGAAAAAGTATATTGTATTTTTAATATGGTTATTTGAGTAAAATGATTATTCAAGATTTAATTGATTTTAGTTATGATATGGGGGTTTAAGTTGAAGGAATGAGGATATAATGGGAGTAATATGTTAATGACTTGATTGGGGATTATTAGGATTTTTTCTCTTCTAATTAATGTTCATGAATTATTTGGTGTTGTTATTATTATTAAAATGGTTATTAGATGCTTGGAAACCTTCTTGTAGTTAAGAAATGGGTTTATGTTATAGAATGATGTGGTTTTTTAAGGAAGAGGATCAATAGTGTAAGAAAATGGATTAAGTAGATTAAGGAGGTTAAACTTGAATTATGGTATGAAATGGGTGGAAGATTTAGTAATGAATAAATTAGGTTTACATTATTATGAGTTTAATTGATTTATGATGATCCTTGTAAGCTAGGAAATCCTCTTGGTGTTCTTGAATATTGGGCTAGATAAAAAGAAAGGAATTAAAGCTAAGTAGAAAGGATAGAAATCTGGATGTACTGGAAATCGCCTTGGGCGGTCGCCCATAGGGGCTTGTGCGGCCGCCCATGAGGACAGCAACATCCCTACCTTGAAAACCCTCTTGGGCGGTTGCCCAAGAGGTGTGTGCGGTCGCCCAAGAGGGCAGAAACTAGTATTCCTTTTGAAACCCACTTGGGCGGTCGCCCAAGTGGTATGGGCGGTCGCCCAAGACCCCAGACCTCATTTTAAAGCTGAGCCTGAATTAGTTTGGTAAGCTTGATTGATCACTTATAAATGGTGACTCCCACTTGGTAAATTGAGCTTGAACCTTCATAGAGACCTTGTGATATAGAATATTGTCAGGAAAAGGGTTGATAAGCTTGAATTGTAACTTCACCAAAGTGATTCAAACTTGGGAAGTAGGACTTACACTTTTATTAATATTATTCAAGGTTGAGTAGTAACTTTGTAAGGATGGTTTACGGTTTAGGTTGGCCTTACTTGCTCCCATACCTTGGTGATTAGTTGAACAGTGTAGAGATTAAAATCACACTAGTGTGTTGGTTAGGAATGTATATGTGTTACATCAATATATTGTATCCCGATTGTGGATTATTTGGTATATGATGGTATTGTATCCAGATTGTGGATTATTTGGTATTGTTGTGTTGTATCCCAGTTGTGGATTATCTGGCATATTGATTATATTGCATCCCGGTGTGGATTATGTGGTTATATGGATACCTTATTTGAACTCATATTCGTTAATGGTATTATGCATAGTGTATTAAATGAATTGTTGCATTATGGTATTGATTATCATGAGTATACATTACCATGTTGTTATATTATGATGCATAGTGTATTAAATGGTTGTTGCACTATGGTATGGATTAGCATGAGTATATTTTACCATGTTGTTATATTATTATCCCTTTTTGTGGATTTATTTCAAGTATCTATTATGTGCTTGAACGTGTTGATATTCGGGGGTATAATGGAATTCAATCAATTATTGATTTGTTCTATAAGTGATTGAAGGTTCATTATACCTGTGACCGTTCCCCTCTGTGGCCACGAGTGGGTGTGCTAACGACCGTATTGAGCATGAAGAAGCCTTACGGACTGTTGCGATTGGTGATTAGGGGGAATGCTTACGTATTAAGCCTAAAGCTTTACGGTTAGCGATATTATTGTTGGATACTGATATAGGTATCTTTTCTTATATGGATCTACGGAGTATGAGTCCTATAAGAGGTGAATGTGCTTGGAGGCAATTCACCAAAGAGTGGAGTTTTACTCCCACGTTGTACGACTTATTGTTCGTACGGGAAAGGTAAAATGAGGTAACATAAGGTGTTTACCGCTTTCATAATGTGTTATGTGCTACCATGCTATGTCTTGCATCTTGTTTGGCATCTTGCTTTGCATTCATAATAGCTTATTGAGATTTATTCTCACCCCTTCCCTTTTGCTTTAGATTGTCTTTGAGACAGGTGACTGAACCGGTGAGGACGGGGATACGATTGTGACTGTTGCTTTTGGGACTTGTCAGGATAGGTATATGAGTGGGTTGTCGGGAATCCTATTTAAGTATTAATCTTTTATAAGTTGTATAGAAAACTCTTTTGTTAAACAATGTTAAATAGGGTTTTCAATGTAATTAATTAAGTATGGTTATTAAAGTAATTGTTTAAATTCCTCCAAGTGGAGATGTTATTATTGGATTTTGTTTATGGGAAATTGAGAATTGGTTTTCTTGTAAAGGCAAATAAAAGTTTTAAAAATCTTAGATGGGTTTCCTTAGTTTGAGCTTCTCAAGCTCGGGACACGCGTTAGGTCCCGGGTTGGGGTGCTCACAGTTGGTATCAGAGCTTAGTTTAGAGGTCAAGGGTAGATGTCTAAACTAAGGGGGAGTGTGTGGTAATTAACGCCTAGTGTTTAATGAAGGAGTTCGTTCTAATGGCCGGAAGCAATGATGATCAGCGAAAGGTTCTAGGAAATGAAGGAGATATGGGTATAGGTGGAATTCAGAATGAAGAGATGATGAAATTATTCAGGATGTTTGTACATAATATGGAGACTAGAGGATCAGTTCCGAATCAACCTGAGGGATACCAAAGTGATGGATTAGAAAGATTTGTGAAGATGAACCTGTGAATGTGTGCCCAAATTTTTTGTTTATTGGAATTCACACGAGTTTGAAGACATCCGAGTTATTTGAAAAACGGAGTCGCCACGCCATTTTGATTACCTCAAAACTTTAAAAAAAAGGTTTTATGGGTTCGAAGGTTAAGTTACCCCTTGGGAAGAACGTTTGGCGTTCACCCAAAGTGCCTTGCCGGAACAAGTCTCCCTAGATTTCATTAATCGTGTTTGCTTGCGTGCTTTCTTTGTGTGCATGTGTTTGAAAATAAGGGGGGGGAATGTCCCAAGTTGTCTTCCGGACGTACAAACCATTTGTTGGTTGTCGCTCGGGATTCCTTGGAATTTATGTATTTGGGATTATGATCCCGTCCTCATCTTATGACTTATGATCATCGCATTTTAAACCTTGGGACCCTCGGGACTTGCGTGATCGAGAGAATGACTCTCTTTTGGGTCAAAGATGAGGTTCTTTAGGAAGGAATGTCCTTAGCCCATCAATCCTACGCTTTAAGACGGTCGAGCTCGTATAGAGGCTTCATACTCATTCTTAAGCGATAATTGGAGATATAGGGTTCAAGGTTATCCTTTTCCTAAAGAAATCATGAACCTTTAATGGAAGGAACGATGCAAAGATGAGAACTTTTTCACCGGTCCGTTCCAAGGTTAGGGGAAAAGGGGAAATGCATGATAAAAAAATGACTCTTTAATGAAAAGATGACATTTTGGTTTTAGCAAATGATGCTTTTTGATTGAAAGAAATGATCTTTATGCAAATGATGCATAAAGATAGCATTTTTATGCAAATGATGCATTAGAAAAGGGGGTTTTGATGCAAAGGATGCATTTTTATTGAAAAAGATTTGATCTTTATATGCAAATGATGCATAAAGATAACATTTTTATTGGAAAATAGGGATTTTAGGTGCAAAGGATGCACCTTTATGAAAAAGACTACATTTTTATGACAAATGAGGTCTTAATGCATGCAAAGGGGAAGGGTGATAAAGATATGATCTTTATGAATAAATGCCAAGTCCCAAGCAAGATATATGAATGCAATGAGCAAGTATATCAATTAAAATGCAAGGTTAGGGCGTGCGAGGTTACCAATCGTTTCCTTCGCTTCTTCGGACGGAGCTAGGAGGAGAGGTTCTTCTTGGGTCTTCAAGGAGGAGGGAGATGGCTTCTTGAGCTTCTTCTTCGCCTTCTTGAGCCTTCAAGGGTTTTCTTCACGTCTGGACTGCTATGGAGTGTGTGTGTTTGATTGTTTGTGTTGTTGTTGTGTGTTGAAATGGGTAGAGGAGGGCTCTATTTATAGGCAGTCTGGATAAGGCTAATGAAGCCGTGCGGCTGCAGGCCCTTCGCAAATGAGGCCGTGCGGTCTTATCCATTATGACTCAGCATTCTAGAACCATGCAAGGTGGCATTATTCTAGAAGCTTCTCCCTAATTAAGAAAAACGTGTTTTCTTAATTAGGAAGGCTCCTTACAGCCCTAATTTAAATTTGGGACTGCTCTAGGACATTTCCGGAACACTAGGAAGGTCCGGGGAATTACCGGGAAACTTACCGAAATGTCGGGAAAATTAACCGGAAGGCATGAGCCAGATTTGGGTACTTACAGAAGCCCCTCGGCAACGTCACTTGCAAGGCGAGTGGGGTTGTCGATAGAAAAGGATCCGATCTGGCGAATGCCGAGACGGATTGGGAGACCAAGGTGGTCGAGTGGCTGAACCTTTTATGAAAGGCTACCTACGTATCCCGGAGGAATCAAGCCAAGCCGTAGTTCGGGATTAGGATCCGCTGGGGAAGGAAGAAGAGAAACTGGTCTCTTGCCGGGAAAAAGAAGAGAAAATGACCTAGGAGGTCAAGCAATTGATCCTACTGGGGATATGCTAGGAGTGACCCAGGTGGTCGAATATTTGAACTTTTATGAGGCGCTTTATCACCGAGGAGTGACAAAGAAACGGGGTGACCAAAGTGGTCGAATGGCTTGGACCTTTTATAAAAGGCTACCTACGTATCCGGAGGAATCAAGCCTTGATCGTAGTTCAAGCATCACTAGATAGTTAGGAACGATGTCTAGGATCCTTGAGATTTTGACAATTCGGAGGCTGTCACCTGATGAAGCTAGAGCTTATGGCGCTATCTCTTTATGACGGAGATAGAGGTAACTTAAGTTGGGAAACTTGAGCGTACGTCACTATTCGCGGATAGTGGTATCACAAGTTGAAATGATTTGGGCATACGTCACTATTCGCGGATAGTGGTAGCACAATTTGAAATGACTTGGGCATACTTCACTATTCGCGGATAGAGGTAGCACAATTTGAAATGACTTGGGCATACTTCACTATTCGCGGATAGAGGTAGCACAAGTTGAAATGACTTGGGCATACTTCACTATTCGCGGATAGAGGTAGCACAAGTTGAAATGACTTGGGCATACTTCACTATTCGCGGATAGAGGTAGCACAATTTGGAATGACTTGGGCATACTTCACTATTCGCGGATAGAGGTAGCACAAGTTGGAATGACTTGGGCATACGTCACTATTCGCGGATAGAGGTAGCACAAGTTGGAATGACTTGGGCATACTTCACTATTCGCGGATAGAGGTAGCACAAGTTGAAATGACTTGGGCATACGTCACTATTCGCGGATAGAGGTAGCACAAGTTGGAATGACTTGGGCATACTTCACTATTCGCGGATAGAGGTAGCACAAGTTGGAATGACTTGGGCATACGTCACTATTCGCGGATAGAGGTAGCACAAGTTGGAATGACTTGGGCATACTTCACTATTCGCGGATAGAGGTAGCACAAGTTGGAATGACTTGGGCATACGTCACTATTCGCGGATAGAGGTAGCACAAGTTGGAATGACTTGGGCATACTTCACTATTCGCGGATAGAGGTAGCACAAGTTGGAATGACTTGGGCATACTTCACTATTCGCGGATAGAGGTAGCACAAGTTTAGAGTTCTGACAATTCGGAGGTTGTCACCTAGTGTTATCCCGTTATAACAGAATTAACGGAGGTGACTGGGAATAAAGCTTGATTGCTTCACAGATGAGAGATATTTTCTGAAAAGATGTTATCTTGGTTAAAAGATAACGGAAATTGCATGCCCAAGTGGAAGGTCCAGGGGCAGGATTGTAATTTCTGCTCAGAGCGAATGAAGCCGCCCGGCATGAGATGGAGAAAAAGAAGCCGTACGGCTAGAGACCTGTTTTTTCCAGATTATTTAAAATCAGGTTTTGAACGGGCATTGGGCACTTGTTGCCGCCCACTTCAGCCGAGAGAGAGAGAAGAGAGAGAGAATTTCGAAATTCTTCAACCCTTTTTTGCTTCTATCAATTGGAATGGATCCGGAGGGCAATCCCATACCGAGGCAAGCAAGGAGAAACATCTCGGCGGCCGCGAGAAGGAGGAGGAAGGAGCTCGTGCGGACGGAGAGGAAGTATGACTTCCTTACGCCTCCATCGGAGCTTTACCCGGGGAGAAGGGAGCACAAATCGACGAACCCGCGATCGGTTGGGGTAAGCATTCTCATTTTGCTCAAATCCGATGATTTTGCTTGATTTTTGAATGATTTAGGGCTTGACCCGAATTATAGGATTTTGAATGATTTTTGAATGATTTTGAGATGCATGAACAACCTATGAGGCTAAGAATGTGCAATGTGCAACTTGTTTGATGAAAATTATGAGAATGACTCACTTTTTTTTTCTTGCAAAATGAAGTAAGAATGAGAATTTTTTTTCAAAATATGAGACGGAGTTCTTGCCTTGTGCTAGAACTAGGTCAAAATTCTGATTTTCAATGAGAAACACATGATTTTGGGAGATGAAAATGATTCATGCATGCCATTTTTGAAAGAATAATGCTTATGTGCAAAGAATTGTGATTTTGTGCTTTATGAAAGCAATGACGCGTTTCAAGTGATGAAAGACACGTTTTTGATGCAAAAGATATGCTAGAAAAACTTTTATGAATGCTTTTCTTTTGAAAATATGTGCACTTTTGAATATATGCATGCTTTTGAAATGATATGAAGGACTGACGCTTCTTTTTGATGTGCTTGTCTACAGGAGAACAAGTCTAGAGGACCGTCCGAGATTGCAGTTAAGCTTTGGCAGAGGATGCCGGATTTTGAGAAGGATGGAGTGAATCCCAAGCAGCTGGTGAGGGCTACCGGCCTGGATGCATTTGTAGAGGCTATCGGCAGGGGTGTCCACATCACCTCGAAGAGCAAGGGCTTGGTCCAGGCCCTTCGAGTTACGGTGGGACAAGACACATAGCTTTCACCTCGAGCCGGGGAGAGCCGACGGTGACTCCCGCCGATTTCACGGCTATTATCGGCCTACGCTTCACCGGGAGGCCCGTGACTTGGAGAGACCATATTACCGCTAAGGAGTTCCGTGCTTTGGTCGGGTTTGAGCCGATTCCCAAGGGGTCAGGGATGGAGACGCGGAACGTCGAGGTGGCGATTCGAGACTTGCATGCGTAACTTTGCCGCTAACGATGTGATCGCTCAGACCGGCTAGAGCATTCATATGGTTGATGCTATCAGTCACCATCTTTGCCAATTCTGGGACGATAGCTATGACTTGCCTCCTCGACTCTCTGGAGGATGTCGATGGGATAGGGACGGTCTCTTGGGGAGAGGCCGGATTGGCGGAGTTGTACTTCTCATTGGACATGTACAGTCGTAACAAGGCTGCTTTGATGGACTGCTTTTCTTTTGCCCTTGAGGTAGTCTCCTTTCTTTTCTCTTTTCTCTTTTCCTGTCTTGAGACTTTTATAAGAGAGAAAATGACCTTTTGATGTTTTGAACATGCAGGCCTGGTTTTGCGAGGTGATCGGGTTCTTCCCTTGGAACCAGCAGAGTGATGTCACCATCTTCCCTGCTATGGTTCGCTGGAGGGGAGATGCGAGAGATAAATTCACGGGGAAGACCCGGATTACCTTCGATTACAAAATGGTGAGGCCAGTCATCAACAGGGATGGGCACGATGGAGTGGACTTCTACCCCTGGGGCAGGTATCCAGAGATTTTGCTGGGAGATGCCATCGAGGTGACGAGGCAGAGGAGGTGGCTCACTGGGCTGACTTGTGATGTCATTTATCTGGGGGACCGCTTCTCGAGGCAACATGGCCATGTCCCTCCATTGGACGCCATTACTCCTCAGATCCTCCAAAGACGGATGCCGCAGCCTGTGGATTGGCCGGTGGATGAGATTGAGAGGTACCAGCAGTGTGCTGCGGAGGAGTATTTTGATATGGGTACCCCTACGCCGTGTTTGTGGAGCAGCGCCCGAGGACGCCACGAAGCTAGTGAAGCCGGCGGTCACTCGTGGATATGGGGAGGATGAGCCTACCGACCCGCCGATCCCTCCCGCGCATCCGTCCTATGTGATCCATGGAGTGCCGAGGAGGATGAGGATACCTGTCCCCGATGCTAGGGAGCCCCAGACACCTTGCCGCCTCGATAGCACCGTAAGTGTACTCTTAGGGTCTTATTCCCTTTTTTAGCTTTCGATTTTACTGCTTTTTGCAATTTTCTAAGATTTTCGAGATTTTTCTCTTCTTTTTCTCGTGTTCCACTCGTACTTACGATAGGCCGGTCGGGCGTAATAGGGGCCGGAAGGACATGTGCCGGTCTCTTCTTCGAGGAAGCCGGCTGCGCTTCGAAGGCGGCAATGATGCACAGGGAGCCTCGGGCGCAAGAGACGGCACGTCGGGGCACTGGCGTCTACCTCATCGGCCTCGGAGTACTCTTCCGGTGCCATGCCTCGGGGCGGGGACCCAACGCCGACATTCTGGAGCACTGGGCCGAGTACGGGCACGATAATGTCCATTTGTCGACTTGAGCGACTCAGGAGGACCCGATGAGGGAGGCTAGCATTTACGAGCTGAGCAGCGATGAGGAGGAAGAAGAATCGGAGGCCTAGGAGGTCTCTAGAATAGATTTGGAACGAAAACAAACAATGAACAATTTTTATGCACACTTTGTTTATTTTTTGCTTTATTTGGGCGCCGATGGGGCGAAAACATTGTATTTACATTTTATTTGCTTTTCTAATTCATGCTTTTTCAATTTGCATATTATCTGAGCCTTTGGGCGACTTTTTTTGCTTGGAATTGGGGCCGAAATCGGGCCAAAATGATTTATAATGGTATATAAATGCTTGAATGGCTTCTGGATATGTTTTTGTACAGGTTTTGGTTGAAAAAGTGGGGTGAAAACTCCCTTGGGCAGCAACTTTGGTTGCTGCAGAATTTTTTTCTGCAGAGGGCTAATGTAGCCGTGCGGATAGGTCTCTGGGGCAAATGAAGCCGTGCGGCTAACGCAGCCTGTCTCGAGCCGGTTATTTTCTCGAATAAAAGCAAGGCTTGGCCATTTCATTTCATTTTCACTCTAGACTTGTCCCAATTGTTCCCAGAGCATATTTTGGACCTAAAAGCACCATCTTTGATCACTTTGCGATGGAGAATCCCGTTAGATTGCAAAGGGGGAAGCGAGACCATTTTCTATCCGGTCTTCAATCTTGGGCGAGATATAACTTCCAAAATCACAAGGGACTGCTTGATTCTTCCTTCAAGATCAAGTCTTTATGGCATTTGAGGGATCTCCCGCCCGATTGGGATCTGTTGAGAGCCGCAAAGAAAGTTCGGGACGTCCGGAGACATGTTTATTTCTTTTCTTACAACGAAATCGTCCCAACGCACGAAGACTTCAGAGCCTTGATTGGGGGTCCCGAGACTGAGGCTATATCTATTCCGCTGATCGGAGACGTGCCGGTGACGGTAAAGCTTGCATCTTTTCTGCAGATTTCTCTGGGAGAGGCTGAGAGGATGATGGTAGCCCCGGATAGGATTGACCTTTCTGATATCCCGGGCAGGTTTGGGTCTCCAGATATGGCTGCGACCACGGTGGCTATGGATGCTTTCATTCTCTGCGTATTCTCTGTTTTGTTCACTGCTGAGTCCGTGGGGATCTGTCATAGTGGCCTCTTGGACATGGTCAGAGACTGCAGTGGCCGGGAAGGATATTGTCCCGCCGGGTTTTGGGAGAGACATTTCATGGGATTGATAGGATGGCTCGGGGAGACCGTTTCATGAGGTCCGGGAGTCCGGCTATGTTGACTCGTGGTCAGCAGGAGAGGCTAGGGGCTTTGCACGGGGGCTTTGCCGACTCGGTGCCCTTGGGTGATTTCTCGGAGAGGTGCACCTAGGCAAGCAGGAACAGGGTAGCCGGAGCCGATGATGGCTAGGCTATCCACTTCGGACATCCGTTGGTGGATACCACACCGGAGGTTGCGCACCAGAGGATATTTCAGGAGTCTTATGCCGTGAGGGTTCCGTGATTCTCGCCGGTCGTCCTTCTACATACCCCGCTTGGTATCCAGCGCTTTGGGGCTTTACAGAGCCATTGAGTGATTGGGAGGGCATCCGGACCATGGAGGTGGTGTCATTGGATATGAGAGATCCAGCCTTCTCTTTCTTCTCGAGGGCTTGGACACATATTGCTTTCCCACCTGTGGCTATCTTCGGGAGCAGGAAGAGCGCCATCTTGACCACCGTCTACTGACCGGTACGAGAGGGAGATGGGAGCGACTCGTGCTATCTTGGAGGATAGACGTCGAGCTTTATTGGGAGCCGATCGTGACTCGAGTAGGACTACGAGGGAGACCGAGGCTAAGGCGAGTTGCCATAACCAATCAGTGACTTGGTCGAGATATGGGAGGCTCTGCAGACAAGAGATTGTCCGAGGTCGCTCCTTTGACCGAGGCTCGCAGGGAGGAGGTGCGGACTCGTGCTCGTATAGAGAGAGCGCTCATTGACACGGGGTTGGTAGAGGCTCCAATGAGGATACCGCAGGTCGGGATGAGGGATACCGACATTATTGAGAAGAAAAGGAAGAAGACTCGACGAGGCCGAGGAAAAGGGAAGAAGATCGAAGAAAACTCGGCGAATGACGATCGACAAGTCTTTTCTCAAGATCCTCTTATTGCCATTTGCAAACACATTAGTTTATTTAGGCATTTTATTGTATTTTAGATCTTTTTAGCAAAGTTAGCGAGTTAAGAGGTAGACCGTGCTTGAACTCATCAAGAAGTTTTTAACTTGTAATGAACAAGAAATATTATCTTAAAAATTAATCAAGACACATTTCATGGAAATTCAAATGTCTTTATTGATTGGGACCCGTTTTATGAAAACTGAAATACCCTTTATTATTTAGGACGCACTTCATGGAAGCTTGATCGTCCTTTTTATTATTTAGGACGCATTTCATGGAAACTTAATCGTCCTTTTTATTATTTAGACCGAACCATATATGGCTGCCTACGTTCCCCTTTTACAAGAAAGGCTAAGGGGCTCAGGTCTTCGTAGTTCATTCTGGTGAACCAATTTTTTATGTGCAGCCCTGTCTTTTGCCTAGACCGCCCTTTTTGGGGTTTTCAGCCTAGCTGGGCATTACTCTTTTTGCACTAAGATTCTTTTTCTTTTTTTTTATATATGTGCAACCCTGTCTTTTGCCTAGACCGCCCTTTTTGAGGTTTTCAGCCTAGCTGGGTATTACTCTTTTTGCACTTTTTTCTCTTTTTTTTTCTTTTTTTTTTTTTTTTTTAGACATAGTATCTTTGGAGTTTATCACCGTTGACCGGGTGGACGAAGGGATTGCCATCCAAGTCTCGCAAGCTTCATTGCTCCTCCCGACGCATCTTCTCGCACCACATAAGGGCCGATCCAGCACGGGTTCCCATTTTCCTGTGGGGTTGTCTCCGGTAGGGGCTTTACTTTCAAAGACTAAGTCGCCCTCTTTGATATCTCTCGGCCTTGACCTTTTTATCAAACGCCCGGCCATTCGTCTCGGTAGGCTCGGGTGTGTTCCATGGCTTTTAGCCTTCTCTCGTCAAGGTGGCTAACTCATCATGCCGGCCGCGCAACCATTCTACTTCATTGACACTGTTTTCCAGAGGACCCTTAATGACGGGATTTCCAACTCCACCGGTAACACCGCTTCCATCCCGTAAGTTAGGGCAAAAGGAGTTTCTCCCGTGGCCGTTTCCGACAGACGTTCAGAGCCCCGCAGTGCTAGGTGCAGCTTTTCGGGCCAATCACGACCACGGGTGGCCATCTTCCTGGATAATCCGCTCGAGTGTCTTATTAGCAGCTTCCACGGCTCCATTGGTTCGAGGTCTCGTACGGGGACGACTTGTGGCGAGTAACTCGAATTCGATGCCAGCCTATCGCAGCCTTCCTTCGAAGTGTGACCCATTATCGGAAATGATCTCGTTGGGCACCCCATATCTCGCACATTATGTTTTCTTTGATGAACTCGGGCCACTTTTCTCGGAAGTGAGGACCTTGTAGGACTTGGCCTCTACCCACTTTGTGAAGTAGTCGATGGCTACCAACACGAACTCATGCCCATTGCTTCCTGCCGGGGATATTTTCCCTATCACGTCAATGCCCCAAGTTGCAAACGGCCAAGGAGTCGTCATGCGCAAGATGTGTCATGAGGTGGGAGATGGTTGAGGTTGGCAAACCGCCGGCATTTGTCGCAGTTCGGACGTGTTGAACGCAAACTGCTTCCATGGAGATCCAGTAGTAACCCATTCCGAGGATCACTTGCATCGTGGCTCGGCATTCATGTGAGGACCGCAGTGGGACCATCATGTGGACTTCGGTCATCAACTCTCTCGGCTCTTTCTTGAGTGACACATAAGAGGAGTGGTCCTTGATACCGCTTCTTGTATAGGTTGCCTCCTAGAATGACATAATGAGAAGCCAACCTTTTCGTGGCTTGTAAGCTCTTGGCTCGATACCTTCTTTGGTCTACCTTCTTCGTCTCTCGAAAGCCGACTCTCCGTCTTTGAGGAATTGGTAACTGATTGTACCAAGGTTCCTTTATAGGCTCGGGTCCTGTGTCCACTTCACAACGAAAGCCGGGGCTTCTCTTCTACCCACTCGAAGGGCTTTATGGCTTTTCCTCGGGGATCTCTACCAATGAGGCTAGAGTAGCTAGGGCATCTCGCGAATCTGTTCTTTTCCCTCGGCAAGTAGTGGAAAGTCACTTCTCCGAACCGTCCAGTCCAACTCCTCCATATGGGCATGATACCGTTGTAGATTAGGGTCCACAGTCTTCCACTTGTTGGAGACTTGGTTGATGATCGTGGCCGAGTCTCCGTAAACTTCGAGCTCCTTGACACTTCTTTCTAAGGCGGCCTCCAAACCAAAGAATGCAGCTTCATACTCGGCGGCATTGTTCGTGGCAGAAAGTTCAACTTGAGGGCTATGGGGTATGCTCATCTTTCGGATCGACCAATAGCATTCCTACACCATTTCCTCTTTTGTTAGCGGCTCCGTCAAAGAACAATTGCCATCTATTCTCTGTGCTCAACCGCAAAGATCCCTTCATCTCGGAAATTGGGGTTCGTGCCCTCTCGTCTTCATTATCGGGGAAGTTCGCCAGTGATCTCGACAATGCTTGACCCTTGATGGCCTTTCTCGGTCACATAGTTGATGTCGTATTCTCGCCAAGAAGAAGGACCACTTCGCTAGACGCATCGAGAGGGAAGGCTTGTCAAAGATGTACTTGATGGGGTCCATTTTCGAGACCAAGTTCACAGGGTGGGCTTGCATATAATGCTTCAACTTGCCGACTACCTGCACTCCCGCACAAGTCTTTTCACATGCCGAGTAATTGAGCTCACTCCCCGTAGCTTCCTACGACAAAGTAAATGGCATTTTCTACCCGAGAGTCTTTCTTCTCTTGAGCAAGCATAGCCCCAACCGCCGTGTCTCATGATAAAGTGAGATAGAGCGTAAGAGGCTTCGTCTATGCTGGGGCATAAGACCGGGGATGTACTAAGTATGCCTTGATCTCGGTCAAAGGCATCTTGGCATTCTTCGGTCCATTCTCGTGTCCACATTCTTCTTCATGAGCTTGAAGATGGGCTCGCACATAGTGGTCAACCGATTGACGAAACGGCTAATGTACCGCAATTTACCCATGAAGCTTTTGACTTCTGTCTGGTTTGAGGTGGCCTCATATCCATGATAGCTTTGATCATTCGGGGTCAACTTCCATACCTCGCTCCGTGACCATGTACCCGAGCACTTTTCCCTTGTCACTCCGAAGGTGCATTTCCAAGTGTGGTTTAGTCTCATGGAATGCCGTCTCACCTCTCAAAGAATTTTCGTAGGTCAACAAAGTGCCGCCCACCTTCTCCTTTGGAGTGGATTATCATGTCGTCTACGTAGACCTCAATCTCCTTGTGGATCATGTCATGAAAAAGTGCGGTCGCCCTTCGTAAGTAGCCCCAAAGATTCTTGAGCCCGAATGGCATTACCGTATAACAAGAGGTTCCCACGGTGTGGTGAAGGTCAGTCTTTTCTTGGTCTTCCTCGGCCATCTTGATCCGGTTGTAGCTCGCAAAACCATCAACGAAGGATTTGACTTCGTAGTTGGCAAAGTGGAGTCTACCAGGATGTCTATGTTTGGCGCAGGGTAGTCGTCTTTGGGCCGGCCTTGTTCGTATCTCTAAATCCACACAAGCACCTTCCCATTGGCCTTGGTTACGGCCACGATGTTGGACAACCATGTCGGGTATTCAATAACTCGATGAATCCTACCCGCGTAGCTTCTCAATTTCTTCTTTGACCCGTAGAGACCATTCCGGCTTGATCTTTCTCGCTTTTGCTTTACCGGCTTAGCATCCGGTGCTAGAGGGATTCTGTGCTCTACTATCGAACCTGTCTAGCCCCGCATATCCTTGTATGACCATGCAAACACGTTGACGTATTCTCTCGAGCAAACTCGATTAGTCTGTCCCTTTCAACCCCGGAAGAAGCTTCCAATCTGTGTCTCTTTAGGTTCCTCAATAGTACCCAAGTTCACACTTATCAAAATCTCCTCGGCAGGCTTGGGCCCGGTTTTCCTCTTTTTTCGAAACCCGCTTAAAGATTTCTTTAATGTATTGTTCGTTTAGTGTGTTTGCATCTTGTTCAAATGATTCATTATTAACCGTTGTTAAGTTTTGAGTTAATTTATCATTTGTTAAGTTGGCAATAAGAGGATAATCGTAAAGATTTGTCATTTCATTCAAGATAAGGGGAAAGATGACATCGATTACATTTTCATAATCCTCGGGCGTGAGGCCTTCTGGATGACTACGAGGACCGGAATTCGAAGATTCCCGACTCAACCGAATAGACAACAGTGGTGTTTGACACGACCGGGTTGAGAAAGACGGGGTACCAATCCAAGCTCCGTGATCATTTGTCGTCGATCGGCTATCGGCCCCGAGAATGTCTCCCAATTCTTCAATGGCATTTCGTCTTAGTCACCAAAGTGCGAGGATCAAAATGACTTTCACCATCGTCTCCAATAACGGCAACTATCTCATCATCTCGAATCAAGTCGATCAAGTCCGGGATTCAGGCTTCTTCGTCAAACAACTCTTGCAAACCCCATCGATCGTCTTCACCGCCGGGCGCCTTCTATCCGGCCGATCTTTGGAAGAGCTAACTCAAAGGCGGAGAAGTCCATTGTCCCTGATGCCGACCTTTTGACACCGGCCGGATTTCCTTTGAAGACGTACTCATTACGAACCAGAGTGGTAGCCCTGTGGATATCTCGGCAAATCAAGGAACATTCTTCGAACGGGATTGGCCGGCTTTCCCTAACTTTCTCAAGGTTCTCTAGAAGGGTTTTCTCGCAAGGAGATCTCGGCGATCACTTTCATCATATTGTGTCCCTCCTTTTATAAAGTAATGGGTCGAGACAGACCGTAAGGATGGAGCCGGACCCCTTCACCTTTCGTGCCTTTAGCTTTTCCGGCATCCCGAGAGTTCGGTTTGTACCCCAAGCCATATCTCGGTAGTCTCGCTTCCTTCACATCAATGATGGTGTTACGACCTTGAAGTCTTCTACCCAATCCAAGTCCCTAAGATAGCTCATTTTTCGCATCATCCTCATGGCAGGAGGGATTTTATCTAAGTAGTGGTGAGGTCGGCAACACACTTGTGCCTTGGAAGAAGCTACGGAGAATCCGGCCAATGCTAACCCTTCATCATCATGCTTGATCTCCAATATCGGGATGTCCCCTTGTTGGTTCCTTCTATCGTGACACTATCCCCCATAAATGGTGGTGATAGTTCCATCACTCGACCGAAATTTGACGCACCGATGCAAAGTAGAGGCTACCCCGTTTATCCGGTGGATCCAAGGCCGTCCCAAAGAAGGCAAGAAATGAAATCGGAATGTCAATAACTTGAAAATCAACATCCATGACCTTTTTTCCGAACCACATCTTGAGAGTGGCGATCCCCAAAACCGATCGTGCAAGTGGAGTCGTAGGCCTTAATAGTCTCGACTAGAAGGCTTTAAGTCTCGTTGGCTTTAGATCCAATAAATCCATCATTTTAGCCGGCAAGACATTCATTGCACTCCCGTCAACTAGTACTCGTGGCAATCGACGCTCTTCTAACCGGACTGTGATGTAAAGAGGTTCGTTGTGACTAGCCCCATACTTTGGCAGGTGTCCAATTCGGTGAAGGTAATGATGTTTCCGTAGTGGATATTTCCAATCATTCGACGACCTCATCCGGGGTGACATCTATGGGCACCATGGTCTTGGCCAAACTTTCTTCTAGTTTCAACTTATGAGGGTACGAGGAGGTTAACAGGGACCATAAGGAGATATTGGCTTGGGTACACTTCAACCGAGTTAGGATCGGATCCTCCTTATCGAGTCGCTTTTGCTTCGGCTTATAAGGTCTTTTATCTCGTCTTTGGTTCCGAGACGGCATTCCTTTTGTCACCCTTAGCCGCTCAATACTCATCCGTCTGCATCGAGTCATCACATAGACATTGGATTTTCCTTGGTCATTATTCCTACCGGAGGATTCTCGTTAATTCTTTCAAAGTTAGAGGCGGATTCTTACCGGCGTATGGCCAATTTCGCGATTGATCTCGATTGACGGTGCCGGAAGCATAGGCGGCTTCCCGAATCCGGTCCTGTGTTACCGGCTTTTGACCTTTTCACATTCTCCGTTTAAAGCTTTCACAGCCTCATTCAAACTTTTCAAAGTCAAGCATGCAACAAGAATTATCACTTCCGGAGTTTGGAGCTTGGCAAATGGCTTTCTCATCCGAACCTAGCAACTTCTTTAACAGAGTAGGATCACATTCCTCATCACCTGTCAAGCATGTCTTTTCTTTCCCCTGGGGGTCAACCTTTTGACGGCATTTTGGACATTGGCTAAACACTTTCGAAATGGGAAATTCCATCATCAATAAGGATTTCGCGGGGTCAAACCTCATGGCGGGTTCCTTTTCCTTACCGTCGAGACATTTTCCGGGCTTTTGGCTTCTGGGCTAACCACTCCTCTATTGTCCCTTCCCGGCACTTCGACCGTGTCTTCATCGGTGTCACTACGTAGCTCTCGTGGGAACTTTCGTCTTGGCTCTTATGACCAATGAGGGCAAAAGCGTGTCGGGATACTTGACGCCATATGAGGGGTATCTCGACTCTTCCTCGGGCTTAGGGATTACCAGAAAACATCATTATCATCGTAGGACATAAAGTGGACTGGGTCGCCTAAACTCGTGACTCTTTCCAAGGCATCCATACATTCTTCTTCGTACCAAGTTTCAGGAGTGACTACTAACACTGTGATAGAGTCTACCCTTCCCGATGAGAGTTTGGTTTCGGCGACGCTTACATGTTCTAGATCGGTGGGAGGAGCCCACTTCCCTCTTTTGGCTAAAGCTTCGATCAAGTCTCTCCATTCACCTACCAAGTCCTTGTACGGGGTATTGAACTCTAGGATATAGGACTCATACACTACCTCATCCTTCTCCGAGCCTTTGCATAGGCCGCACACACTTTGAAGTGATTTCATCCCCGTTCCAGGTCTGTGGCTTTCTGCCTCATCTTGCCTTTCGGGTTTCACTTCCGTTGGCTCCAAGTCCATTCCTTCTACCGAACTGTCATCATCACTGTAAATCCACCCATTCCTATTCTCATTCCCGACTGACTCTTCGCTGGAGCTATCTCGAGAGGTAGGCAAATTCACAAAGCGTTGACAAAATTGGAAAGGTCAAACTGGTACTGGGATTCCAAGGTAGGGAAATTTGGCTCTGGCTGAAAGGAGGAAAAGGGTCCCATGGAGGGATTCAGAGGAAGCGAGGGTGTCGGGACCCTAACAGCTTGGGATATTGGAGAAGACTGAGAAAGGACAAATTTTGGCAATGGGTTATATGAAGATGGGGGAGGGCATTGGTTATAGGCTAGCTTTTCTTCCCTAGTCATCCGGTTACCCAAACCAAGATCAAGTTTGTCAAATCGGTCATTCGACTCTCCGAACCGATGAAACCGAGGATTCTCGCGAACCGTTCCGAGGATTCTCGCGCTAACAAGTCGCTGACCCGGGGTTCTCACCCACTTCTTTCTCGCGGCGGGAAAGGGATAGGAAAGGTTTAGACTCGGGGTAGGTGTTTAGCCGAAGGCTCGTGCAATATGCAAATTAAAATCTTCAAGTTTACTTAAAACAATGTCTTTTATTAATATCTATTTGGTTGGAAAAGGGGTTTTGCCCTTCTTTTTCGTAACTACACTAGATCCTGGATCAGTGGGTTCCGTCACTACGTCTATAAGCCCCTCGTATTCCACCTGTATTTCGACCTCCCAGGGTGGACAGCCCCGGGCGAGGGTCCTATAGGGCACGCGGATCCCACCGACCGAGAGTAAAGAACGCTCCTATCGGGTCTAGCGGGTCATAGGACCTTTCAACGCACGAGCGATGCGGATTATAGTCAAGGCAATACTGGGAAGTCTCGTCTCTGCCTTGACGGATCTTCGACAGAGTTTCGCTTGAGCGAATGACGGTTTTTGACTTTCGGTAATGTCCGAGAATATAATAGGCATGGGTCGGGCGGCAAAAGCCGGATGACACAGTGTCACATTGAACTTCGTTGCATACGCAGTGCGCGAGTCGGAATCGAAGTCAATGCCGGCCAAGATCTTGCCAATTTTTCCTTGTCGGAATTTTGGCAGAGCTTCGCTTGAGCGAAAGATCTTTTATTTTGGCAAAGACTTGGTCTTGACTCTTACGCATTCCGTGCGGGTCAAGGTCAATAGTCAATGTCGGAGTCAAGATCCCACCGATTTTTCCTTGTCGGAATTTCGGCAGAATTTCGCTTGAGCGAAAATCTTGGCTTCCGTTATGAGCTAAGGCTTGACCTTTACGTGGGTATGCAACTGGGCTATATGACACGGACTAGACCAAAAACCAACCAAAAGTCACGGTTTTTTGAAACGTGTGACACGGATCGTGCATTGGTCGACACCGGCCGCCATGGGGAGGTTGGGATGATTCCGTGCGCGCCCGGGAGCATCGTAAGGCTGTCCGTGACTGCAGCTGGAACCACCCTCGGGTTTGAAGGACGTGCGTGCAAAAGTGTACAGGATATATCAGGTGCGCGTAGTGTGCGGTCTCCTAAAAATGTTCCTTTTTGAGTTAAAACAGAAATTTTCAGAAATGTGTTTTAAAGGAATGATTTTCGGGACGGGGAAAAATGCAACACATAAGCACGTAAATTTTCTGGGAGCCCCAGTCAGTCGTGGAGCTGAGTAGCCCCAAGCTGCTAGGACTGCCAGATTAACCATGATTTTTCCTGGTGGAATTGCCACTGAGGTCGTATGGTCAAAATCCTATGAGGATTAGCCGTACGACTGCATGGATCAATTTTCCAGGTTCCACTCCTTTTGCTATTTTTCGGGTTATTTCCCGTTTCAAAGTATGCACAGATTCCAAGATGCAAATGATGCAATGCATGGTGAAGAAAGCAAGCACGATTAATGAAATTGGCGACGGGAGTCTAACCCGCTCAAAGGGAAAAGCTTTCTTATTTTTTTTTTTCAAAATTTTTCGAAAAGGGATACTGGTACGTGGGATTGTTAAACCACCTTGTTATCCCAAGCCCCGGGTTAGGGAGCGATACAGGAAGGGTAAGTGGGGTCCACCTATATACCAAGTATCGATTTTTGTTTTGAAAATAAAGCTTTTCTCCTTTCGGGGTATCCCTAGAGTCGCCAAACCGTGAATGTGTGCCCAAATTTTTTTGTTTATTGGAATTCACGCGAGTTTGAAGACATCCGAGTTATTTGAAAACGGAGTCGCCACGCCATTTTGATTACCTCAAAACTTTGAAAAAGGTTTTATGGGTTCTGAGGTTAAGTTACCCTCGGGAAGAACGTTTGGCGTTCACCCAAAGTGCCTTGCCGGAACAAGTCTCCCTAGATTTCATTAATCGTGTTTGCTTGCGTGCTTTCTTTGTGTGCATGTGTTTGAAAATAAGGGGAGGAATGTCCCAAGTTGTCTTCCGGACGTACAAACCATTTGTTGGTTGTCGCTCGGGATTCCTTGGAATTTATGTATTTGGGATTATGATCCCGTCCTCATCTTATGACTTATGATCATCGCATTTTAAAACTCGGGACCCTCGGGACTTGCGTGATCGAGAGAATGACTCTCTTTTGGGTCAAAGATGAGGTTCTTTAGGAAGGAATGTCCTTAGCCCATCAATCCTACGCTTTAAGACGCCGAGCTCGTATAGAGGCTTCATACTCATTCTTAAGCGATAATTGGAGATATAGGGTTCAAGGTTATCCTTTTCCTAAAGAAATCATGAACCTTTAATGGAAGGAACGATGCAAAGATGAGAACTTTTTCACCGGTCCGTTCCAAGGTTAGGGGAAAAGGGGAAATGCATGATAAAAATGACTCTTTAATGAAAAGATGACATTTTGGTTTTAGCAAATGATGCTTTTTGATTGAAAGAAATGATCTTTATGCAAATGATGCATAAAGATAGCATTTTTATGCAAATGATGCATTGAAAAGGGGTTTTGATGCAAAGGATGCATTTTTATTGAAAAAGATTTGATCTTTATATGCAAATGATGCATAAAGATAACATTTTTATTGGAAAATAGGGATTTTAGGTGCAAAGGATGCACCTTTATGAAAAAGACTACATTTTTATGACAAATGAGGTCTTAATGCATGCAAAGGGGGAAGGGGGTGATAAAGATATGATCTTTATGAATAAATGCCAAGTCCCAAGCAAGATATATGAATGCAATGAGCAAGTATATCAATTAAAATGCAAGGTTAGGGCGTGCGAGGTTACCAATCGTTTCCTTCGCTTCTTCGGACGGAGCTAGGAGGAGAGGTTCTTCTTGGGTCTTCAAGGAGGAGGGAGATGGCTTCTTGAGCTTCTTCTTCGCCTTCTTGAGCCTTCAAGGGTTTTCTTCACGTCTGGACTGCTATGGAGTGTGTGTGTTTGATTGTTTGTGTTGTTGTTGTGTGTTGAAATGGGTAGAGGAGGGCTCTATTTATAGGCAGTCTGGATAAGGCTAATGAAGCCGTGCGGCTGCCAAACTGTGAATGTGTGCCCCAAAATTTTTTGTTTATTGGAATTCACGCGAGTTTGAAGACATCCGAGTTATTTGAAAAACGGAGTCGCCACGCCATTTTGATTACCTCAAAACTTTGAAAAAAAGGTTTTATGGGTTCGGAGGTTAAGTTACCCCTTGGGAAGAACGTTTGGCGTTCACCCAAAGTGCCTTGCTTGAACAAGTCTCCCTAGATTTCATTAATCGTGTTTGCTTGCGTGCTTTCTTTGTGTGCATGTGTTTGAAAATAAGGGGGGGGGGAATGTCCCAAGTTGTCTTCCGGACGTACAAACCATTTGTTGGTTGTCGCTCGGGATTCCTTGGAATTTATGTATTTGGGATTATGATCCCGTCCTCATCTTATGACTTATGATCATCGCATTTTAAACCTCGGGACCCTCGGGACTTGCGTGATCGAGAGAATGACTCTCTTTTGGGTCAAAGATGAGGTTCTTTAGGAAGGAATGTCCTTAGCCCATCAATCCTACGCTTTAAGACGGTCGAGCTCGTATAGAGGCTTCATACTCATTCTTAAGCGATAATTGGAGATATAGGGTTCAAGGTTATCCTTTTCCTAAAGAAATCATGAACCTTTAATGGAAGGAACGATGCAAAGATGAGAACTTTTTCACCGGTCCGTTCCAAGGTTAGGGGAAAAGGGGAAATGCATGATAAAAAAATGACTCTTTAATGAAAAGATGACATTTTGGTTTTAGCAAATGATGCTTTTTGATTGAAAGAAATGATCTTTATGCAAATGATGCATAAAGATAGCATTTTTATGCAAATGATGCATTAGAAAAGGGGTTTTGATGCAAAGGATGCATTTTTATTGAAAAAGATTTGATCTTTATATGCAAATGATGCATAAAGATAACATTTTTATTGGAAAATAGGGATTTTAGGTGCAAAGGATGCACCTTTATGAAAAAGACTACATTTTTATGACAAATGAGGTCTTAATGCATGCAAAGGGGGAAGGGGGTGATAAAGATATGATCTTTATGAATAAATGCCAAGTCCCAAGCAAGATATATGAATGCAATGAGCAAGTATATCAATTAAAATGCAAGGTTAGGGCGTGCGAGGTTACCAATCGTTTCCTTCGCTTCTTCGGACGGAGCTAGGAGGAGAGGTTCTTCTTGGGTCTTCAAGGAGGAGGGAGATGGCTTCTTGAGCTTCTTCTTCGCCTTCGAGCCTTCAAGGGTTTTCTTCACGTCCGGATCGCTATGGAGTGTGTGTGTTTGATTGTTTGTGTTGTTGTTGTGTGTTGAAATGGGTAGAGGAGGGCTCTATTTATAGGCAGTCTGGATAAGGCTAATGAAGCCGTGCGGCTGCAGGCCCTTCGCAAATGAGGCCGTGCGGTCTTATCCATTATGACTCAGCATTCTAGAACCATGCAAGGTGGCATTATTCTAGAAGCTTTTCCCTAATTAAGAAAAACGTGTTTTCTTAATTAGGAAGGCTCCTTACAGCCCTAATTTAAATTTGGGACTGCTCTAGGACATTTCCGGAACACTAGGAAGGTCCGGGGAATTACCGGGAAACTTACCGAAATGTCGGGAAAATTAACCGGAAGGCATGAGCCAGATTTGGGTACTTACAGAACCCACCGAGCTTTAACGAAGATCCGAATCCGTTAAAGGCAGAAAAATGGTTAGCAGAAATGAATAGGATTTTCGAGGTTATAGAAAGTCCCAACAAAGAGAAAGTTAGGTATGCCGTTTTCAAACTTGAAGGTCCAGCTGATCAGTGGTGGCAGATTTTGAAGAAAAGTTGGGAGCGGGATCACACGCCCCAGACTTGGGATAATTTCACACATCAGTTCGAGGATTATTTCATTTCGATGGTTACAAGGTACAAGAATGAGATCGAATTCTTAGGACTGGAACAAGGGGACATGACGGTGAATCAGTATGTAGTCAGGTTTGAGGAATTAGCTAGAAGTTGCCCTCATTTGGTATTGCATGAAGCGAAAAGAGTTCATAGGTTTGTAAAAGGTTTGAGGATTGAGTTTAGGAAGAAATTATGGATTGATAGTTTCACCGATTATCAGACAGTCATAGATAGAGCATATAAGGTCGAGAAGGACATTGAGGAAAATAGCGGAAGATCCGGAAGTGGGATTAGAAATAAACCAAAGTATCTAAGACAAGGATCCAAAATCACTAAAGGACAATCAAGGACTTCAACTTCGTGGAGTATGAGAGGAGAGTTTGTTGTAGCTTCTTCATCTAGGCCAAAATCCAAACAAAGATGGGATGAATTGTAAATTTTGCAAGAGGATTGGACATACCGAAGATCAGTGTTGGAGTAAGCAAGGGAAATGCTTGAATTGTGGAGAAATGGGGCACTACAAGAAAAATTGTCCTGTGTTTCATCGGAGGTTAGCTTCAGGCAGTAGTCAGCAAAGTGGACGACAAAGAGGTGGTACCAAAAGAGATAACGAAGGGGAACAGAAAAAGAAGGTCTGTGGTCGAGTGTGTGCTTCGGGTCCAGGAGAAATAAATCCCTCAGAGGTCACTAGAGGTAAATTCTCTGTCTCAGAAGTAGGGGTCATATTTTATAGATCCTGTTGCATATCATTCATGTTTGGCATCACATTTTGCTTATATTTGACATACATTTCTTGAGAAATTGTTTTATTGTTAGAGGATTCTGCTCTTATGAGAGAATACCTCGAATCTCCTTTGATGTACCAAGTTGGTGATGTGGTTATGGCTGAGCATGTATTGCCAGTTGATTTGGTATGATTACCGATGTGTAATTATGAGATATACTTGACCTGGATGGTTAAGAAATTGTGGTGTATTGTAGACTATCATAAGAAGTGAGTCTCCTTTTCTATACCTAAATTAATTATATTGGTAGTTAAATCAAATAAACCTTTATATGATACTCTTGTTATGTAAGCATTAAAGACAGAAAGTTTTGGTTAAAAGTGTGAAGGATATTTGGTAGGTGTTAGACTTGCATAAGAAGTCTTTTCAAAGGGGTTTATGTGCTAGTTGTGAGTAGATGGTAAATGTGTTTCCATCAGAGTATCTCATGTATTGATTCTAAGTATGATAATCGGGATTTTAATCTTTATCTTGACGGCTTTATGGTAGTTATGATTGATGAGCTTCTTGGTTATTTAAAGTTATGAGAGGATCATTTGTGAGTTGTGTTATTTGCCTTTAGTGAGAATTCATTGTTTGAAGAGTTTAGCAAGTGTGAGTTGGCATGAGAGGATTCCAAATTTTGGGTTCTAAAGTCTTAAGCTTGGATGTTCCCTAGATCTTACGAGGATTGTGTTCGTGATCTTTGGGGTTGGCAAGTGCTACCGAAGGAAATTTTAAGGAATTCTTGAAAAATGAAAGATCGTTGCTTTAATTAATTCTAAAGGATGTATAAACGGTGTAGGATGTAATAAGTATGAATTATATTGATAGAGATGGAGAATAGATTAGCTATAGATCCGATCCGTACCTTACTTAATGGATGTGAGGCCTTTGTGAAATTTTAAGTGCGTATTAAAGGAGAATTAGATGGTGATATTATGAGAATTGGGAAAGTAATAGCGTATGCTTCGAGGAAGTTGGCTTAGATAAACCAGTAATTTTCTTACCCTCTACTCGAGAGTGGCCGCAATTGTTTTATGTGAGAACCTTACCTTTTGAAGCTCTCTTGTGAAATTTGTTACCGATCCTAAGAGTTGGAGGATTTAGTTACTTAAAGGGAAGAGATTAGAAGACTATCCAAACTCTTGAAGAATAGATGGGCAAAAGGTGGAGCGATAGATTTCTTTTCAACTTGAAAGGTTTTATTAAACTTAGCGGAGTTGAGTATAATAGCAGCTTTTGGTTTAGCATTGAAGGAGTACTGTATAAAACGTGATATGGAAAATTTATTTGTATGATCCTTCGTACGAATGAAGTTCTTTAATTAATGATGTTTAGGCGGATTTGACCTATGAGGGGAAAACGTTGAAGAGTTATTAGAATTTCAATTTCGGGATTAAATTCTAGAATATTTGGGTTGTGAGGATGTATAGAAGAATCATGACATTAAGGAAACTATTTGAAGGTTGAAATTTGAAATGCTTGGGGAAGTAGCCTTTGTTATTGAACATTAAGGTAATCAAGTTTAAAATTCGGGGCGAATTTTCTTTAAGGGGGAGTGAGTGTAACGACCCTAACCCTAGGCACAATTTTAGTATAATATTATATGCTTTTAAAATTATTATTAATATTATGTGTTCATTTTTATATACTTGGTTCCTTATATTAGGATAAAATGATAGAGAAATAAAATAATGTTCTAAAAGAAAATATAAAAATAGAAAATAGATAAAGAGTAAGAGGAGGTTAAATTGGATAAAATAAATAATGAGAATAAAATGGGGCTTTCATTTATTTTTAGTTGAAAGCCTTGGATTGTGTGGAAGGGGGACCAAATCCCCTAAATCCCTCTCCTTCCTCCTTAAAGAGTCAAGGCCCCATACCCTTCCCATGCTTTCCCCATCTCTTCCATCCTTTTCTTACTATTTAATAAATCACCTCCCTACTCCTACCTTATTCTCCTTTCTTCTTCTTCAATAATTTTCATGGAAGCCTCCATGGAAACCTCCTTGGATAATTCCTTCCAAAAATTACTATAAATTCAATCCTCCTCCATTTTAAGATTCGGGTGTACTTTCATGTTCGTAGAGGCAAAGGGAATGCATCAAGCTAGAGAAATCATAGTTTCACCTCATAATCTCTAAAGTAAGTTATTATGACTTCTTTCTAATTATTGCACATTTTATGTGTTAATGAAGGTTTTATGAAAAGAAAAAGTATATTGTATTTTTAATATGGTTATTTGAGTAAAATGATTATTCAAGTTTTAATTGATTTTAGTTATGATATGGGGGTTTAAGTTGAAGGAATGAGGATATAATGGGAGTAATATGTTAATGACTTGATTGGGGATTATTAGGATTTTTTCTCTTCTAATTAATGTTCATGAATTATTTGGTGTTGTTATTATTATTAAAATGGTTATTAGATGCTTGGAAACCTTCTTGTAGTTAAGAAATGGGTTTATGTTATAGAATGATGTGGTTTTTTAAGGAAGAGGATCAATAGTGTAAGAAAATGGATTAAGTAGATTAAGGAGGTTAAACTTGAATTATGGTATGAAATGGGTGGAAGATTTAGTAATGAATAAATTAGGTTTACATTATTATGAGTTTAATTGATTTATGATGATCCTTGTAAGCTAGGAAATCCTCTTGGTGTTCTTGAATATTGGGCTAGATAAAAAGAAAGGAATTAAAGCTAAGTAGAAAGGATAGAAATCTGGATGTACTGGAAATCGCCTTGGGCGGTCGCCCATAGGGGCTCAGGCGGCCGCCATGAGGACAAAGAACATCCCTACCTTGAAAACCCTCTTGGGCGGTTGCCCAAGAGGTGTGTGCGGTCGCCCAAGAGGCGTAAACTAGTATTCCTTTTGAAACCCACTTGGGCGGTCGCCCAAGTGGTGGCGGGCGGTCGCCCAAGACCCTGCACCTCATTTTAAAGCCGAGCTCGAATTAGTTTGGTAAGCTTGATTGATCACTTATAAATGGTGACTCCCACTTGGTAAATTGAGCTTGAACCTTCATAGAGACCTTGTGGATATAGAATATTGTCAGAAAAGGGTTGATAAGCTTGAATTGTAACTTCACCAAAGTGATTCAAACTTGGGAAGTAGGACTTACACTTTTATTAATATTATTCAAGGTTGAGTAGTAACTTTGTAAGGATGGTTTACGGCTTAGGCCGGGCCTTACTTGCTCCCATACCTTGGGTGATTAGTTGAACAGTGTAGAGATTAAAATCACACTAGTGTGTCAAGTTAGGAATGTATATGTGTTACATCAATATATTGTATCCCGATTGTGGATTATTTGGTATATGATGGTATTGTATCCAGATTGTGGATTATTTGGTATTGTTGTGTTGTATCCCGGCTTGTGGATTATCCGGCATATTGATTATATTGCATCCCGGTGTGGATTATGTGGTTATATGGATACCTTATTTGAACTCATATTCGTTAATGGTATTATGCATAGTGTATTAAATGAATTGTTGCATTATGGTATTGATTATCATGAGTATACATTACCATGTTGTTATATTATGATGCATAGTGTATTAAATGGTTGTTGCACTATGGTATGGATTAGCATGAGTATATTTTACCATGTTGTTATATTATTATCCCTTTTTGTGGATTTATTTCAAGTATCTATTATGTGCTTGAACGTGTTGATATTCGGGGGTATAATGGAATTCAATCAATTATTGATTTGTTCTATAAGTGATTGAAGGTTCATTATACACTGTGACCGTTCCTCTCGTGGCCACAGAGTGGGTGTGCTAACGACCGTATTGAGCATGAAGAAGCCTTACAGACTGCTGCGATTGGTGATTAGGGGAATGCTTCGTATTAAGCCTAAAGCTTTACGCTTAGCGATATTATTGTTGGATACTCTGATATAGGTATCTTTTCTTATATGGATCTCTGGAGTATGAGTCCTATAAGAGGTGAATGTGCTGGAGGCAATTCACCAAAGAGTGGAGTTTTACTCCCACGTTGTACGACTTATTGTTCAGACGGGAAAGGTAAAATGAGGTAACGTAAGGTGTTTACCGCTTTCATAATGTGTTATGTGCTACCATGCTATGTGTTGCATCTTGTTTGGCATCTTGCTGCATTCATAATAGCTTATTGAGATTTATTCTCACCCCTTCCCTTTTACTGCTTTAGATTGTGCGAGACAGTGACTCGAACCGGTGAGGACGGGGATACGATTGTGATCGTTGCTTTTGGGACTTGTCGATAGGTATATGAGTGGGTTGTCGGGAATCCTATTTAAGTATTAATCTTTTATAAGTTGTATAGAAAACTCTTTTGTTAAACAATGTTAAATAGGGTTTTCAATGTAATTAATTAAGTATGGTTATTAAAGTAATTGTTTAAATTCCTCCAAGTGGAGATGTTATTATTGGATTTTGTTTATGGGAAATTGAGAATTGGTTTTCTTGTAAAGGCAAATAAAAGTTTTAAAAATCTTAGATGGGTTTCCTTAGTTTGAGCTTCTCAAGCTCGGGACACGCGTTAGGTCCCGGGTTGGGGTGCTCACAGACAAAGTCCACCGAAAGGCCATTTCACAATCAAGGTCCGAGGCACCTAAAACGCCATCATCAAGGTTTGAGGCACCTAAAACGCCATCATCAAGGTTTGAGGCACCTAAAACGCCATCATCAAGGTTCGAGGCACCTAAAACGCCATCTTCAAGGTTTGAGGCACCTAAAAACGCCATCATCAAGGTTCGAGGCACCTAAAACGCCATCTCCAAGGTCCAAGGCACCGAAGACGCCATCTCCAAGGTCCGAGGCACCGAAGACGCCATCATCAAGGTTCGAGGCACCTATGACGCTATCACACACAACACTAGGAAAGTGATAAATCGCAATCATCCCCAGCAGAGCGGATAGCCATCAGACCGAAAATGGTCATTCCTATCCCAGCAGAGCGGATAGTCCTCTGACCGAAAATGGTCATTCCAATCCCCAGCAGAGCAGATAGCCATCAGACCGAAAAGGGTCATTCCTATCCCCAGCAGAGCGGATATACAATTTCAGTCGTCCGACCGAAAATGGTCATCTCTTATCCCCAGCAGAGTTTCTTTCCAGCAATCGACTGCAGAACTCGCTCATCAGGTCCGAGGCACCTAAAACGCCATCATCTCCAGGGTCAAAGACCCGAACTACGGCCGGCTTGATTCCCACTCGGGATACGTAGGTAGCCTATTAAATAGGTTCAGCCGTTCGATCACTTGATCATCCTGTCAAATATGGAGCCTTACTCTTATCGACGACCCCGCTTCCTTCGAAAGCGCCGTCGCCGAGGGGCTACTGTAAGTGCTCCAATTTGAGCTTGTTAGAATCTTCGTTAGAAAATTAACGAAAGTTATAACATTTCTAACAAATACTAATATTCCTAACTTTTCTAACAAATTGAGGGCAAAATGGGCATTGCTATTTAAAGATAAACCTTCAAAAGAATCTCAAAAAGCAAAAGAATTAAGAAAATCCCGAAACAGCAAGTTGAAAAACATCAGCTGTTTGATTTTTTTGAAAAATATTCTTCAGGTCCAAAGCCTCAGCCGCATTTAATGAACAAAGGCACGCGCGCAGGGTTGATCCGCGCGGATGGGATTGTCAATTCCAGAGGGCTATAAATTGAGCCCTCCAGTCACAAAAAAAAAAGAGAAACAAGAACACAACTCACAGCATTTGGCGAAAATACTTGAGAAAACAGTGAGAATTCTCTAAGAATTGTCACCTTTTTCTCTTGAATCTTCCCAACTTTCACTCACTCAAATCAAACCCACTCACTCTCAAGTTCAAACACAAACACAAAAACACAAGGAAGATAGGTATAACCTCCCTCTCCTTACCCTAAATTCTCTCATCCATGCATGCATTTTCAAACTACAAAATGTAGTTTGTTCATCTTCTTACCCTAGATCCAAGAGGATCACCATGGAAGTTCATCTCCATGGATGATCCTCTACAAGGATCAACATTTTCTTCAATGTGTTCTTACTTACTTGCAAATGCATTTTCAAAACCCTAAAAACCATTTTCAAGCACCAAATCTTGATTTCAAAGGATAAAATTCTCCTTCCCAAGCAAATGAAGTGCTTAGTCCTAATGTACCCCAAGGATGGTTTGGTATAGTTGATTCACCACTAAAATGTCAAGTGATCAATAACCAAAACCTAGGGAAATGGGGACAAGCATGGATGCAAAAACCCCCTTTAAAATCATTTTTCCTTTCTTGAGAAGTTGCTGTCCAGTAGCAATTTTCCAAGACCCCAGTCCATTGTCTTAATTTTTGGACACAGATAAACTTGGAATTTGGTGTTGACTACAAAACACTTTTTGTAGCCAACATCCAGAGATTTCCATACATATTTTTACTTTATTTTTTGCGTGAGTAAAACTCCCTTTTTCAAATTTTCTTTTAGAGGCCAGTTCATCAGCTTCTGGAAATCCAGATTTCATATCTGAGATTTCCAGAAGGTTTTGACCCCTCAAATCTTCTCCAAAATGGAAAATTCATTCGCATAAATCTTATTTAAGGTGTCTGGAACAACTTTCATTATCTGAGTTTATCCAGATTATGAATTTTTAAGGCCCTTGAATCCATTTCAAAATCAAAGGTCCACTGCCTTTTTCATTCTGGCAGAAGTGACTCTCAACTTCAAAAGGTCTTTTGAGTACCAAATCTCAATCCAAAAATCATCCAAAAAATCATGGGATCAGTTTAAAGTCTTAAAAAGACATCCCAATTTTTACTTTTCTTAGTTTCAACTTATTTTGGCCAAAACACACACACACACACACACACAAATGATTTTCAGCTTGGAAGACTCGTTTTACGAGGCATTCCGGGTGCACACTAACGTCCTTCCCGGCATGTAACGTGACCTCCGAACCCAAATCTCTAATCTCGGGCATTTTTCAAAGTTTTGGCCCTTAAAACAAAAATGGTGTGGCGACTCCGTTTTCCGGTTTTATTTGGTTTTTCAAAGAAACGCAAAAATCGAATTTTTCCCGCGAATGACAACATCATCACACCTACATTTTGTTTGTGTATAGTTATTTTCTTTGTTTTCAAAAAAAATGAAAAAAAATTGAGAGGCTAAGTGAAAACCCGAAAGGACACTTAGGCAAAAGGTGAGGAAGGGAAGAATTTTTAAAAACCTTTATATCACCAGAGTGAAGACATAATGGAGGTTTGGGAGTATCGGGTAGAATCATTATTGGAGTAGGAGGTTCTAATAGTGGGGCCTAGGATAGAAACCCTCGTTCACTGTTGGAGTTATAAGGGGAGTTGGTGCTTTTACGAGGTAGTTTTGTAAATGATTAACATTTCTTGACAAGACTGTTATACGAGGGCGGTAGTAGTGTGAGATAAGCGTGGGGGAAAATTAGGACATTTTAGTTTCCCCATTTGCTTTTATGCGTGGGCCCTAGTTCGGATTTCCATTTACATGTTGGAGTTGGTATCGAGCTAGGGCCGTATACTCATATATTTTTGGGAGTTATAAGGAGACTGAAGCATTTATATTCCGCATTGTGTTTGACTGATTTGGATTGGTGGATTAGAAGAGATTAGGGGTCATTTTCTTCATATGCTATATGTTTAGATTGACGATTTAGAGTGGGGTTAGGTTATTACTCAAGGACGAGTAATGGTCTAAGCGTGGGAGAATTTGATGTGATGGATTTCATTATATGTAATCTCCTATTTGCCTAGACATATTATCCTAATTTTGATGTAATTTAGATTAGTTTTGTTGTAATTTTGAGTAGAGTTTGGATTGGTAAGTTTGTAGGAAATCATTGTATTTTGAGACATGTTTTTAGTGATTTTATGATGTTCCTGTGAAGTTATAAAAGCTCAAAAGTCAAGCCGAAAAAGTCAAGATTATGAAACTATTGTTCTACAAATCTAGAAAGTTCAGGGACCAAATTGAAAATATGAAAAGTTCAGAGACCAAACCGCAAAAGGGACAATAAGAAACATAATAATCCCCACGACTACTGAAGTCCAAGGCTGTGCGGTTGACTTGAGTTTAAAAGTTTTTGTTTTATTTTCTTTTCTTTTTCCTTTTTCTTTTTTCTTATGGTATTAGGATTATTGATTGGAGTATAAATACTTCTTTTGAAATTTTTATTAGGGGGGATATTATTTTATTTTTAGGTTTTTCTCTCTTGAAAACTTTTGAAGAATATTACTTCCATGGAAGCTTAAACTTTCATAGCGTTGGATTGTAATTCTTGATCCGTTTTGATATCAATTGAGGTTTGATTCTTTCTTATTTTCTTTTCCTAATTGCAATTTTACTTGTGCCTTATTCTAAATCTAATTATAGGGTTTTGAAACTTGATCAATTTCATAATCCCTTTTATTAGGTTTTTGCTAGAATTCTCTTCTACCGTGTCGGATTAGGATTTTCATTGTAACACCTTCATAAATCTCGTATGTGTCATCTTGTTTTGTGATTAGGGTAAAATTGGTTTTATTTCTATTTGAAATAGTAATAGAATAATTTTTTGATCTTCATCGATCTTAAAGCTTTCATCAATTAATATTGTTTAATCTTGACCGTGTCGACTAGGTCTAATTATTGATTATGTTTATTAGTTGAGCGTGTCGCCGCTAGTAATCAAAAACAAAGAAGAGATAGAGATTTTTCAATTTCGTGATCAAGTAATTAGGGGCAAGAAAGAAAGAATTCTACATGTGATATTGATTGATAGACGGGGATAGTTTTATATATCCAACACTACAAGGAAAACCGGATTTAGAGACGGAAATTTAGAGACGGACGAAATCTGTAGCTAATTTGGCGACAGATTAGAGACAGAACCAAAAATCAGAGACGGATTCGGATTCCGTCTCTAAATTAGAGACGGATTCAGATTTCGTCTCTAATTCAGAGACGGAATATGAATCCGTCTCTAATTCAGAGACGGAATCCGAATCCGTCTCTAATTTAGAAACGAAATCTGATTTCGTCTCTAATTTAGAGACGGATTCAGATTCCGTCTCTAAATTTTAGAGACGGGTTTTGTATCTGTCTCTAAAATAGAGACAGATTCAGAATCCGACTCTAAATTAGAGACAGATTCAGAATCCGTCT